>CM022679.1:11147168-11162168 GCA_012295275.1 Chrysomallon squamiferum
GGGCAGAGGTCAAACAGTGTTGGCATCAGTTTAGACTGGTATGATTTAGAGGCGTAACTAATCAGGAGTTAGATCACTGCTGGAAGTAAATGACATGTCTGGGTTTACTTGTCACTTTATATCTACAATTACTGCTACAATTTAATTATTCACAGATACCAGCGAGGTGTGTGTAAGTCAAAACAGAAATATTAAAACTCTATCAGTCATTTCTTCATTGTACAGTATTTAATGCGTAGCTGAAAATAATATTTAATTATTATCAGTGTGTGCTTGCGATTATGTGTTTGTATGTGCAGAAATGGAGATAATGTGTGATACAGATAGATATATCCTCATTTCAGTCGATAAAACACAAAAAGAAAAAATGAAAGAAAAAAAAATGAAAGGACAAACAAAACACAACAAAAACTATCATCGACTTCTAACGCCTACATTAGGCTTTTTCTGAATTTTTGTTTGTAGCTTCTTTTTTTCTGTTGTTGTTGTTTTATTTATTATTATTATTTCTGAAACTAATAAATAACAGTTAAATAATTCTTAAAATATATTTCTTTCATTGTTTAAACATCAATAGAAAAACTCTATTAAATGAATTACTTTTGAAAAGTTTTATTCGCAGTTGTTTGTTTGAATATTAGATTTTTTGTTAATACTTATAGTTATATCTCAGTAATTAGTCTAGGATAAATATATGTATGCATATACTAATGAATGTATGCATGAGTGCATGTATGTATGTATGTATAAAGATATGTAGGTAGATAAAAGGGAATGTACTATCAACGTAAATACATATGTATGTGTTTTTTTTCTTTGTAATGCACATTCGCACACACAGATACCCACACGCAACACATACAATTGTAAATATAATGGCATAATTAATAGACAAACACCTGTTATTTTGGTTGCTGAAACATAATAAGTATGTCATCTTAATACGCTGCTTGTAGGTAAACGCGCTGTCAAGGGTGATACGAGTTGTTAGTTTTGTAGATAGTAAGAAATATCTCTGGTGATTAGCGCTTTTATTTGTCGAGTGCCCCCTTGTGTTGATAAAGCAACGTATAGGTGAGTGATGGCTTTTAAAACCCTACCGGTTCCTCTTATCTGCGAGTTATCTCCCATGTCAGTGGGGCGCCATTTAACGCTCGTATTTAACGGTGACGTCAGACGGTAATGCACGCTTGCCGAATGACGAGGAGCACAAAACGAGGGGTAATTACTGCATTATCTGTCGTATATGCCTACAAGGTGTGGACAAATGAATGGAGTGACAATAGTGGCACTCTGTGACGTCATCATGACAGCGATCGCCGCTCCGTCTATTCCCGATGCACCCTGCTAAGAAAGTGTTCGTCGGCGTGCACAGATTGTATGACATTTTATGACGTTATAGTTTCTTCTATCTCTGTGCGTCGACAGCTCATGTTCTACCTATCGTGTCAGCGGAGTTCTTGCAAATTAGCATGCGCGATTTCAGCAGCGAGAAAGCAGAGCACGCCACAAATTAGATATTTCGTCCGACAGCGATTTTTATCTTCTTTATTTATTTCATATTTTTTATTTTCATTTTATCTTTCCCTGTAGACTGAAATCTATTTCATCTCGAAATTTAAATCTACAGTAATGACACAGTCGTTTCCAAAAATGTGTAAACTGCTCGGAAAAGGACTATGCAGATCATCACTTTTTTTTCTTTCTTAAATGTATAGTTATGTTCTTTCTTTTGAATGGGTTAAATATAAGAATAAAGTTTTAGAATTTTTATTTTTCCCCACTATTGCTCTTGATTTTTCCATTATTCAAGCTATAATCTTCTGACCATAAATACGTGTCAAACCACATTTCTGATACACGTTCAGAAACTGTGGGTTGAAAACATGGAGAAGAATGACTCGGTCGTTCTGTCGTTCGGTATACCGACATTTTTTCTACATTTCTGCATGTCTCACGAAACACTGACGTCTTTGTGGAGGAGCGTGCGTGGATGCTGATGTACATCTTCAGTGAAAAAAGGAAGGAAAAGAAACAATCCCCAGACTTCCCCATTCATAAATAGTGTCACTCGTGAGAAACGAAAAGGAGGCTCAATGGCTTACTTCCTGTCGCGTATCATTGCTATTCTTGGTGCGGGGGTTGCTCGACTGAAGATTTCAGACTTCTTAAAATTGTTGTGGGAAATATTACACTGTTGTATTGTTTGTATACACATGTATTTACTATACTTTGTTCGAGTTTGCTTCAATGTACAATTTCATGTCAATAATGGTCATTGTCATCATCGTAAAACCATCAATAGTATCATTATTATCACTATGTTTTTCGACGTTATCATTAAAATCTTTTCACATTCCACCATTCCATAAGAACAATAATATTTACTACCGTTAGCAATGTGGTTAACAGTTACGTAAGGTATTATATAGCAAACATCATCACCTTCATCAGCATCAACAGTACAAAGTTATTGTCAAAAGCAAAGTAATATAGTAAAATTTTGTCAGCTCTGTGTTGATTATATTGATTTCGTTTTACCTTTATTTGGTTGCTGTTGTTGCTGATATTAATGTTGTTGTTGATATCATTCCTGTTCCGGTTCTGTATTATAATCACCATTATCATTGCTATTATAAACATTATTTTTATGGATGTCCTTGTTGTTTTTATTGTTGATTTTATTATCATTTATTTTTTCTTGTTTTAACACTTTTTAAGGATATTTTTTTCTCTGTCTTTAAAGGATCAGTACAAAACAAACAAAAGTTCTGAAAAGAACGAAGTAATGAAAAAATAAAAAATAAAAATAAAAGAAAGAGAAAAAAAGACAAGAAATAAAAAATGGAAAATAGATGAAAAGGAAAGTAGTAAATTAAAATACTTAAATTTTGAAGAAAATAAAAAGCATTGAAAGAATAAAAAAAAAATGGTAATAAATAAAAGTAAAAAGTAAAAATTCACAGAAGTAAAAATAAAGAGGAAAAAAAAAAAAAAGCAAAGACAATGAAAGAACAAAAGAAAGATAAATGTGAAAATAGAAGAAAGGAAGGGACAATGGACTAGAAAAATTAAACAAAAAGGACCCCAAAAATTAAAATTAAAAAAAAAAATTAAATATAAATAATTTATAAAAGATATGAGGTAAAATGAAGAAAGTATAAAAAAAAAAATTAATAATAAATAAACAACAACAACAACAAAAAACCCCATGGAATAAAAGATAAGAAAAAAATAAAAAATAAAATAAAAGGGACTGAAAAGCAAAACTGAAAAAACAATAAGAAAAAACCCGAAGTTTTATGTTTACCGTTGCATCGCAGAACAAATTTAAACCCATCTACCACGGCAGCACTCGCCAGTGTCGATGTTGTGTCGTCGCTGTGACCCACGCGACAACAAATAAAGTTTACTTGGATGGGTTTTCACGTGTCGCTATCGAAGCCCTTCGCGACCATCTCAAATATTGGCTCGTCCCTTACTGACCCTCGCGATGCCACGCTGAATCGACGAAACACTCGCACAGACTCGTGTGTAATGTCTGTCATTCAGCCTTGTGTGTACACTCGTAATTTATAGAATTTCTCTGTGTGTGTATGAAATTATCCAGCCTCTAGTTTTATTGGACCCCCCTCTCTCTCTCTCTCATTCTTTCTCATTCTCTCTCTCTCTCTCTCTCTCTCTCTCTCTCTCTCTCTCTCTCTCTCTCTCTCTCTCTCTCTCTCTCTCATTCTTTCTCATTCTCTCTCTCACCCTGTTTCTCTCTCTCTCTCTCTCCCTCCCTTTATCTATATCTCACTCTCTATCTTAGGTATGTTTTAGTGTTTTTGTTTTATTTTGCTGTTATTTCTTTTATGAGTGTGGTTTTTTGGGGGGGTTACACCTTTATATTTCCATTTTATTATTTTGTTTCATTTCTTTCTTCCTTCCTTCTATCTCCATTTCCTCTTTTCGTTACTATTTTTCTATTATTATTACTATCATTATCATAATCATCGTAATTATGATTATCAATTTGTAATTTTAATATTATGAAAAAAATAATTAATTAATTTATTCAACTACTCAGTCCATTTATTCTTCTGCTCGCTTGTTCGTTCTTTTATAGTATATATATAAATATATATCCATTTCGAGTTTTGTGCAATATTTATACATATTTTTGTACCTATTTCATATGCATTCAATCTTGATTTTGACCAATCATTTATCTGTAGAACACACAAAACTGTAATATATCATAAACCAGATTCAGATTTGTTTTAGAATAATCATAAAAAAAAAAAAAAAATAAAATTACATAAATTAATCTCGTTTTTTTCTTCTTTTTCTTGGCATTCGTTATGAGACACGTTATTTTTATGTATTAGATTTATCGAGATATTTCATAGTATTTTTAGTTCAGTCCTCTCTCTCTCTCGAGATATATCCCTTCCGCTCCCTCTTATATATATTTATATATATATATCAGTTTCATATTTAATATCTATATTACACACTCTTGTCCATTTGTATCTACATGCACATCTACCATGTGCATGTAAAATAAATTACCGCTTCAGAGTACTTCAAAACTAATGCAGTATCTCAAAGAACTCATCTGAAGTAGATCACCAAATCAAACGTTTCTCCAAACAAGACTCTATTTCATTATTCTTAATTTAAAAGACACAACCCGCAGTTTTTTTAATTTAGTTTTATTGGGATGGCGCATTGAGTCCGAAAGCCACGACATTAAGCGCACTAAAACATGATGGTTATCCTGTAAAACGACCCAGATGAACTGCCTAAATGTATGCAGTATTTAGCGGTTCGTTCTGTGGTTATATCTTCTACTTAGAAAGGGAAAAAAAAAAAAAAAAAAAAAAAAAAATTTCCTGACGTATCAATTAAAACTGCAGCATAAACAAACTCCACAAGTTTCAGTGTAAAGAAAAATTATTCGCTCGATGTGTTTTCCTCCCACACTTCGGCGGCGCCAAAGTCGCTATTCTGAGAAGAGTTTTCAGCTCCGAGGGTCGTTGTGTTTGCTGGATAAGCTCGCCCTCTGACCCCCGGGCCATTCCGCAAGCTTGGTGGCGCGGCAGGAGCAGCTATCGCATGCTATCAGTATAAACTGATGAAAGACTCGGCGACAAATGCAAAGAAAAAAATATAAAATTTAGATGAAACACGATTAAACCCGATTCCAGGGGTTGATAGTTAGCCTGGAAATGACACGTGGAAGATGGTCTGTGAAGTCAAAAAAAAAAAAATGTCTAAATTTTGTGAAGAAAAATTGGCTTTGTTATAATTTGTAATAGAGCTTATTTAATTACAAAACATCATATAACTTATCTGTTAACACACACACACACACACACCACACACACACACACACAACTACATAGACATAATATTAGCATGTGTATACAAATGTATTTAAAAGTCACTATTCAAACATATTCTCATGCCTGCATAAACACATTTACAGGAGCTATGATATACACATAAGGAAAAAAGCGAAATACACTCTTTATCACATTTTAAAATCACACTTTCACACACACACACACATACAGAACAAGACAAATACATACAACTTTCCTAAATACTATTAAAACTGAATAATACATAATAAAATAAAATACTTTTTCTGAGCAAACATAATCATTTCATTATACTTGTTTTTTATACACGCAACTTTACTTACGAAGAAAAATGAGAAACAGAAAGAAAATTTTAATAAAAATTTAATGTAAATTTTAGTTATTTTTTGCAGTAGGATGGAAAGGAAATTACTCCAGGTGACTTTTTGAGTAATTTTACCTCTCTTAGACCGTTTTATTCTCCTAAAACAGAAAAAAATCAAATCAAATATAAATAAAATATATATTGATATTTATTATTATTATTATTAATTATTATTTTTTTTTGTTCTTTATATATGTCTGTATTTTATATCCTTTTTACTTCTTCATCAAAGTGTTGAAATTATTAAATTTTTTTATCGATAAATGCTTTGCGTAAAGGACATTTCGAAACCAATTGTTTCTAATTTCTGCTTCTTCAAGTTTTAAAACATATTGTTGTTGCTGTTGTAGTTTTGTATTTATTTTTTGTTTTGTTTTTGTTTGTTTTTTTGTTTTGTGTTTTTTAGTGGGGGTTGTGACGTTTGTATCTTTGTGTGTACGTGTTTGTGTGATTATTTTGAATCTTTTGTTTCATCGTTTCTTTTCTTCTTTTCTTTCTTAATATTTTCTTTTCTGCTTTTTCTAATTCTGTGATTGTTTATAATTTTAACTACGATTTTTTTTTTTTTTTTTTCTGTAAAACAAACAAAACAAAAATTGTTTTAAAAAACGGATGATTACTTTGGAAATGTTCCATAAAAAAAAAAAAAAAAAAAAAAAATTAAAAAAAAAAAAAAATGTTGGTTTCAAAATGAATAAACAAAATCTAAACTGGTACAAATTCTTCAACAGGAATTTCCTTTATACAAATAAAATACGGAATGAAAGAAAGAAAGAAACTAAGGATAGAAAGAATAGTCAAAGATATTCTATATAGCTGTTACTCAGGGAAATAGTTAAAACAAAACACCCCAAAACAACAATAATAACAACCAAAAATAATAACATTTAAAACAAAATTACTTTTTGAAAAACTTACAAAATATAATTTCGTGCATTTGATTAAATACAATAAAATATGTAAATATTTAAATTAATTATACAACAACTATTTATTTATCACCACTTTTATTATTAACGATTTGATAATTTATAAATAATAATAATTATGTATGTATTATTTGTTATTCGGATATTTCTAAAACTCTATTTTTTAGTACCGTTAGAATAGAGAAGTAAAATTTTTATAATAAATATAATAATAATAATAATTTAACGAGCAATTTTTACCGCTATGAAAAAGTCCGTTTAATGTTAAATTTGAATAGGTAGTTGTAAGACATAAAACATGTGGCACATTACAATATGAAAATATATAACTTTTAAGATGAAATAAAGTTCATTGTATATGAAAAATGAAATAAAATAAAAATATCGTTCAGCACGAAAATACGAGAAAAAGTAATGTTTTTCGTGCAGTTACAAAATCATGTGGATTTTTTGCACATCGCAAATTTCCTTCACTTATTTGTAAATTAATTTAACTATTTATTTATTTATGTACTGCATTTTTTGGTCTTTGTGTAAAGGGTTCACAATCTAGAATGCATCCCATAATGTTTGAAAATTACACACCTCATTCCTTTTTTCAAAATGTCAAAACTGTAAGGCGTTCAACATCGCAAGTTATTTTGATTTACTACTTTGATTTAAAAAAAATAAATAAAAAAAAAAAAAAAGGAGGAGAAGAAGAAAATATTTTAAAGAAAAAATAAAGAAATAAAGAAAACAGAAAAGAAAAAGTAACCTGATAATTAATTTTTATTCTGTAAACTTGAGGCCGGAGGTAAAACGGATTTCTGGACAAATTTTTAATAGATACATATTAATATATTCCTAAATGTTGGTGATTTTCTTGAAGCTGGCTATATGATCTAGTATCTGTAGTGAGTTCAACTATTATGCTTACTTTGTAGCCCAATGGTTTGTTGTTGTTGTTGTTGTTGTTGTTGTTCATGTTGTTTTCTTTCTTCTTCTTCTTTTTTTTTCTCTTCATTTTTACGAACCATTCGTACGAAGGGAAATAACCCAGTTAATTTGTGGAATATACTAATAACAAAATAAATAATCCAAATAAACTCAGAAAGTAAACAATACGTGCATAAATTTTTGTTTTGTTTTGTTTTGTTTTTCCTACATTCATTAATGACTAGTTTCCTCTCAGCATAATACAAAAATATATATTTGTCACGTTATAATTATTAATAAAACTATTATTATTATTATTATTATTATTATTATTATTATTAACAACGTTAAATGTTTAATTACTGTTGAACCTTGGTTTTTCGGATTTCAGGAAATCCGGATAAAATCTAGAAAAATCTATAAATTTGAACTTACCGCCGTTTCCCAGATATGACAGTTTGTAAATATTTGTTAGTGGAGCGGTGATAGCCCAGTGTTTACACGAAATCATCGCCATTTTTTTCATTATTATAATTACTACTACTACTACTACTACTACTACTAATAATAATAAATAATAATAATAATAATATATATATATATATATATACTTTCTTTTTTTTTTTTTTTTTTTTTTTTTTTTTTTTTTTTCTAGCAATGGCTTATATGGCTTCAAGAGGAAGAAGTTCTAAAAGAAAAAAGGTACATCTTAGTGTTGGTCAGAAGTTAGAAGTGGTACAATTTGTTATATATGTATTAGATAGCTGTTATGTATACTGAAGTATAATGTTCGGTAAATCTCAGGGTTAATGTTTATATTCGCGATTTCACAGACTGGTGTTCACCCACTACATCAGTTCATGATATCGATGGTCAGCTATTGTTTTACCCCGTTTAGTCGTGAAAATAATAAGATTTTCAATGACTCAATCTTTTAAGATATTTTGACTCTGAACCTCATGAATCCTTACAATAAAGCATTATGCTACAATTTATAAAATTAACAGCTGAATAAATTGATAAAGAAGGTGATTGTAAAAAAATAAGTTTAATATTATAACTATCCTGATTCCTAAAGCAAAGTTAAACAAGTTTACAAAATAATCTAAAAAGTGTATTTCCAACTTTATTTTTTAAAGTTTATAAACATTTATATATAAAATTGATATTAAAAAATGGTTTAGGTTTTTCCATTTCAGCCAGTAATATATATATATATATATATATGATGATTACAAATGGTAAGTACAGATAAGTGAGTTCAAGATAAAATGATTCAAAATCAAATGCAATAGCATTATAGATTTTGTGCAATTAGTTCTGTCATGAAAAGAATTATTTATAAGAAAAATTACAAATTTTTTTAAGTCATCTTGACATTCTCACATATGTTAGCATGCATGTACACATACACACTAAGATATCAAAGACACATTATGGTGAAAATAAAAATACACAACAAAACAACTATAAAAAAATATTTACTTTATTTTAATTTCAATCAGGTGGCCATTTTTTGAAATCATTCCATTTTAAATCACCAACGTTAAAGTTCTGCATGACTTTGAACTCTGAACTCTGCATCTGATTAACTAGGTCAGCAGCACAGGGGTCAACAAGGGCATTAATCCGTAACTCTTCTTTGACTCTGTCAAAATTAGATGTGTCCACAAAATTTGCTGAAATAGCAACAGATGTTTCCAGATTGGAAACTTGATGAGGACAGGCTGCAGGAACAAACAGCAAATCTCCTGTAAATAAATAATGATAATGATAAAGAATCTCCTATAAATAAATAAATTAATTAATAATAATAATAGTAATAAAATAACAAAATTAATAACATCAGTGATAATGATAATAATAATAATAAAACCCCTAAATAAAAACCCTAAACAAAAACAATAAAAAATAAAATAACAATAAAAACATTAATATAATTAATGTAAATTTTAAAACACAGATTAACATGTTAGTTTGAATTACTGAAACATGACAGTATGAATTAAGTTAAATTATGAAAATTAAACATTATAGTTTTTACAGGGTGCAGCTAAGATCCTTTTTTATTTCTGTTTTTATCATTTAATACAATAAAACTTTCTATAAAGGTTTAGTTTTCTGTAATTTTGTATGTATTTTATTAACAATAGGTAAAATATTTCTAATTATAAATATATATAGATAGATAGATAGATAGATAGATAGATAGATAGATAGATAGAGAGATAGATAGACAGAAAGAAAGATAGATAGATATACATATAATATTTCATTTAATGAAAGTCAATAAAAAATGTTTTTAAAAGGTGTTAGTTACTTTCACCATAGCCGGTATTTTTAAAAATATGCAGAAAAGATTAGTTTAAATTACTGAAACATATTTAAAATAAATAAATAAATTAATTTAAAAACCTGGTTGGAGAATACATTCGACTGGATGAGTCAAAGAGAGAAGAGGAAATTTTTCTAAATCAGGATTTGTCAGATCAACTTCAAAAGTAGGGTCCATGGACTGTAGTAATTGTGGATACAAGAAAGATAACTCTTCTGCAGGATATAAAGTCCACCTATGTAAAAAAAAAAACATAACAAAATAAAATCAATAAGTAAATAAATAAATAAATATTAAAAAGCAACATTTGAAACACTGAATATTTATTAATGAATTATTAAAAAAATAATACTTTAAAAACAAAAAAAAGCATGAAACCTTAAAAAGATAATTTGAAAATCACAAATATTTGCTATAATATTTTTTTTTTTTAAAAACCAAGAAAAAACTAAACCAAAACAATATTCGTAACATTTAAAAAAATGCTGTAAACATTAAAAACCAACATCTGAAACAAAAAATATACCAGAAACATTTAAAATGAAAAATGGAAACATTAAAAAACAACAACACTTGAAGCATTAAAGCAACAAAATTCTTAATAATTAAAGAAGTAATAGTAATAATTAATTTCATGAACATTCAAAAAAAAAAAAAAATATATATAACACTTTAAAAAATTAACTGAAATAAATACAACAGAAATAAAAACATATTAATATTCACAAAATATAAACCTTTGAAAAAGTCAAATACACTCCAAAAACATTATAATTTCTAACATTCTAAAATAAATCATTCAAAAACTTACTTTTTTTTACCCTGAAACAAAGCCATCCAGAAATTTGATCCAAATGTATCAACATGAAGTTTTCCATTTATGCCAGCTGCTGCTATAAAAAGACTTGGCCAACTGTCTCTATACTGACTGCCTGGCTGTAGCTTCTGCAGAAAATCTCCTGAAATAAATAAATAAATAAATAAGTAAATAAGTAAGTAAATAAGTAAATAAGTAAATAAATAAGTAAGTAAGTAAGTAAAATAAGAAAGTTAGTTCAGCAAACAAATAAATAATATTATGTATGCAAGTAAATAAATAAAATAAAATAAAATATGTTCAGGCATATTCAAGATAAAACTTGTAAAACTTAAGTAAATGGTGAAACAGTACCTTTCATGTTAAAAATTGAAAGAAAAAAGTCATTGTTATCCTGCAATAAAGAGCAAGGGAATTTTAAAAGTGTTTTTCCATAAAGAAAACACAAATATTGTACTATCATATAAAGTGCTGAGTGATACTGCAAATGGCACACCAAATTTGGAATTCATCAGACCAGTGCTACAATAAGTTAGCCGAAGCCTGCTTCAGTTTAACATTCTCACAAACAGTAAAATTGATGCTTAATACAATTATACAAAAGTTTCATGAATTAAAAGTTGTTATGTTCACACACCAGCAAAATATTTAGGTATAGTAAGTTCTTGTGCCAATGGAAGACAGTACTGAGGCAAACACCAATCAAACAAATAAAGGTCAAGGTCACAATCAGGGCTGATCAGGTGATTAATAAAGTCCTTGACCTTCATGCTTTTGGCATCCTCCAGCCTGGCCCATTCCACTGAGTCAGTAACTGGTTTTTTCAATGTAACTGAACAGTCACCTACAACATAAATTAATATTAAAATTTGATCTATTTCAATTTTTTTTTTTTAATACAGTGGTACCTTGACTTATGAGTTTAATTCGTTCCATGACTAAACTTGTAACTCAGTTTGCTCACGTATAAAATTTGTTTTCCAAAATGAAATTAATTGAAATACCATTAATCTGTTCCAGCCCCTAAAAACCACCCCATTTTTTTGTAATATGTTTTTAAATAAGAAAAATGAATGTATAAATGACAAATATTGTATAAAAACTAAATAAAAGAGAATGTAAAGAAATAAATTGGTTTTGTAAAGTGTACAGGGTTACGATTTCTCCATCTTTTCATGGACAGAGGTCCACAGCTTAAAAATTATTTTAACGCCTCTGGCTGCAGTTATAGTCTTTATCGATTCCTTCCTGCTTCAGTATGGTACACATTGTAGAAGTACATAGCCATGTTGACTATACACACACTTCGCTCATGTTTTTTTTTATGAATTCATACTTCTTCTTCTCAGCACTGTCTTTGGATCCTTGGAAATATAGGATCCTTGCACAAAACATGAGCACAACACACAGAAATACTGCAGGAGGTAAAAAGTAAGATGAGTGAGATGCAGGATGCTGGGCAGATGTTATGTTGTTCATTGCACCAAGTTATGGTGACATATCTGAAGCTCGCTTGTAACTCGAATTATAGCTTGTAACTCAAAGCAAAAAATCAATCAGGCAACTGCTCGTGACTCGGAAATTCGTAAGATGGAGCACTCATAACTTGAGGTATCACTGTATTTACTTAGTTAGCATTTACAGTTAAATATACTCACATATATACATATAAACACAAAAACATCCACATATATGCACACATATTTTATGTCACATATTACTATTATTATTACATTATTAAAAAGAAAGAAACATTATTCCCTTTTTAGAGAAATAAAATAAAATTTTATCTATTGAAGAACATCAGAAAAATGAAAGATAACAGAAAAACCATCAGATTTTGACATTTATAACAGAAAGAAACTAAACAAAACTGAACCAGCAATTTTCTGGATGTGTTCTAGAGTCCATGGACATTTTGTCATCTTCCCAACAAGGTCTGTTATGACAACTGGAGTCCTTGTTTTTTCAAACTTCGTGTAGAAATCTTCAACACTCAGGTCTTGTGATGACACCCTGACAACCTGGTAAAATAAAATTCTCAGACATCAAATATTTCAAATTGTACATAATAAAAAATAACAAACTATTTATACTCATAAAGATAACAGCTCAAAAGTTTCATATAATATTAATCTTTAAAAAAATTATAAATACATAATCAGTTCTTAAACTGATCACATTAATTTACAGAACTGCTTCTCAGGTATATATTTGACATGTTAATAATAATTCTGATTGTCTATTATCTGCAACATACAAAAGGACTACATACTGTTTGTAAATAAATATCTGAAATGTGTTTTAAAATCTTCACTCTGAGATATAAAAATGAATCTCTATGGCAGTGTGGACAAATGTACTTATTACCAGGATTCACTGTTATAAACATTAATTTGATCAATTTTTATTTCCATTAAAACTGATAGTTACTTTTAATTTGTGACTATTATTAGAGATATTTTGTTTGAGTCAAACCTGACTTGGTTTAGGAAGATGTAATTGTTGTGGGAGAAAGCTCATCATTTTTTCCTGTTCCAGCTTGATTTTCATGTGTCTTTTTATTTTCTCCAATTTCCACTGATACTGTCTATCTGTCTAGCAAAAAGAAAACTATTTAAAATACAGTTGTATCAACTACTCCATGTATATGTATTGTGTTCCTTGGTTCACAGACACATACACAGACACACACACACATATTAAATTAACAATTAAATTCTAAATCAGAAAATGTTTGCAAACAAAAAAGAAGAAAAATTTATCAATACCACACAAAACTCCGAAATTTTGTGATACTAGATATAAAAAGAGAGAATTTAAAAAAATAATAATTAAATATCATAATACTGAAATAATTAAAAAATATATTTAAAAATAAATTCCATAAACCAGTTACAAGATGCAAATTATTATTTCAGTCACACTTCTTTAAAAGAAGAATCTAAAATTAAAATAACAATTTTTTTTCTAAAGGTCTTAATCACAAAATGATTTTTACAAACACATTACATACTATGTGGATCAAGGGTTATAGAGATTTGAATGTTGTGTGTTGCTTCATTTAGTTCTCCAAGTATTTCTTCCACTGAAGCAAGAGACGCATGAAGACCAGGAGTTATCTGCCCTTTCTTTATCAAAGCTTTTAATTTGTTCTTTTCACTGGACAGAAACATTTTTCCAGCTTCTGTTCTGTATAAAAGAAAACATGATAATGTTATCACATAAATAGTGGTTTTATAATGTTTATCTTATTTATTAAGACTGCCATGAAATATTAATTTTCCATAAACAAATTATTATAGATACAAATAGGCTTTTTAATTAATAATAATAATTATTATTATTATTATGACTACTACTACTATTCCTCCTATTACTACTATTATTTTGATTCAAATATATTCTGTAAGAAAATTAAATAGAAATCTAACATTCTTCAAATAATTTGCAATAAAAAAAAAAACACTGACTTTTACAAATACCAGCATACAGATTAACAAATGCAATGTTAATAAAAAAAAACATTCAACTTCTTCATCTCTTACCTAGCTACCCAGTAAATCAGAGTTTTGGGATTTGTTGATTTTGGAATTTTCATGTCAGAAAACAAATATCTACCAGTATGTCGCCACCATTTTGCCAAGACAGTTTCAGCAAAATCCACATTAAAACTGTCGTCTTGCCGTGGTTTTTTGTTTTCAGAATAATTTTCAGCAGATTTACCTTTTCTTTTTAAATCAGTTTCCACCTCACTTTCTAGAGAGTGACTTTTACTAGAAATGTGTTTGTTGTTTTTGTTTTCTGACTGGATTTTGTGTGTTGACTGTGTTACAGGCCATTCACTTATTAACTGAATATCATTATAAACTCTTTCAGAGTCTGAAATCATTGTGAAAAATGTTCCAGTATTTTTTTTGGATTTATTTTAAATTTGTTTTTAAATTTTACATCTTCTGTATAATGTAACACATTTTCCTTCATGTGAAGTCTTGTGTGTAGATTTTTCCTGAAAGAGAAAAATAAATAAATAAATAAATAAATGTATACTTATTAGAAAATAACAAACGGGGGAAAATATATTATGTCATAAATATCAAATGTTTTGATGACATTTGATATTCTAAGTATATAAAAGTGACAATCTTAATAACAATTAAACGACATATAATGTAATATGTCACAGAGAACATTAATATTAAAAAAAAAAAAAAAAAAAAAAACTGAAATAGAAAGAATTATCTGGCATATGTACCTGAAATTAAGAT
>CM022679.1:11167168-11169668 GCA_012295275.1 Chrysomallon squamiferum
TTATTATTATTATTATTATTATTATTATTATAATTGATTATTATTATTATTATTATTATTATTATTATTATTATTATTATTATGGAAGAAAAAAAATAAAAAAGGAAAGATGAAGTATTTTCTAATGAGCGTGCGGCTCTCGTGTCTAACTATTTTAAAAAAAAAAAAAAAACGAATTACTCAACCAATATCCACCGGATCGATATTCGGTAATTTTCTTCAATCATGGCGCTTTGGCTGAATCTTTCATAACACGGTTAACATTAAAGACAGTGGATTTAATAAAAACACAAAAGGAAGCAATTTCGGTCCGTTTCAACTCATAAAGGGCATTTTTATGGAAATCCTTTTATCCAGCAGAGGATTTTTTTGACGAAATTACCCAGTTTGAGAGTTATGGTCAGGCAAACCAAATCTATGAAGTGGAAACAACGAAAATAGATTGGTTTAGATTAACTTGTTTCTGGCAGTTGTTGTCAGGCTATGATTAAAGTACGCTTTTCGGGACAAGACCTTTAATCCGTGTGTAGATAAAAGAAATTTATATTTATATATTTATTTCATGCACAGTTTATATCGAAACACGTTTTAATAATGTTTTACGTGAACTATTTACTTAATATTCAAATTAGAAACTGTTTAGTGGAAACATTAGACCAGGGGTGCGCAAACTTAGGCCGCTGTGTTTTAATTCCACTGACACTACGGTCGCACAAATTTCACTGTGATTACAATAAATCTGAAAGCGTAACATATACGATTTTGCGTAATTTTCTAACGATAAACCTCTGTGACAGTTATAGGAAAGTAATGGTATATGAGTGTTTATGAGAATTAAAATGTGATCAGGCTGCAGGTTTCTCACCCCTGCATTAGTCTAAAAGGCAGACACGACGTAATGTACATTTAACGTTGTATTACTCAAATATACTCAGTTTTCTACTGCAAGGGTACCTGTCTTGTACGGATACCAGTAGGGCCAAGCAAAAGTGTTCCTATACTGCAGGTGTCCTCTCATCAGAGGGTGAAACATTACAGAAGGTATTTTTGAACATATTTACAATTTTTAATAAATTTTATTATTATTATTTTTTTTTTTTTTTTTTTTATAGTTTATCACCAAGAAGAAAGAAAAATTACTGAAATCCTTTGACTTATGGTAGATCTGTATATGATAATGGATTGACCAATTACTCAGTATCTGCGATATAATCCGCTCAAAATGATCCAATCACCGGTGATTAAGTCGTTACTAAAGTAAAGGCTTTGAAAATTAGATAGATGGACTTAGCTGAGTATTCAGTCTTTATTAGAAATATTTCAGAACTAGCACATTAAGACAGAATAATTGAAAAAATGTCCAACCATACTAATTTACCATCCCTTTTGCATTGTATTTCATCTTAGTTTAACTGATCTAAAGAATAAATTTGGGCAATAAATATACTGTCCAAAGCAATTACAACTTCTAAATTTTAAACCGATTACGCGTCAATAAAAAGGCCTTAAACTGGATTTGCACAAAACATCTAGCAGATGGCATGATACTGACATAAACCCATAAAAACATGTTGCGACTTACTGCACATGTAAAGCAAGTGATGACCGGGAAATGCTGAAAACAAAGGAACAAAGAATGGTATTTCATCACTTTAAATTTACAAACGGCCTATTCTGGACATAAGACTATAATAATAATAACCAGTCTGATAATGTTTTGCAGACGTAACAGTAACTTAAGACATTTGCCTATTGACATCACCCCGTTTCGGATTTTGGCTATGTTCCAAAACAATTCTCTTATTGACAGAATGAACGCCAACAACTGAAGATGGAAAAAGTCACGAAATGACTTGAAAGGCAGGTTAATATGAGATAAGTCAGGAACCATTAACATCAGTTGTACGTACAGTATAATTGTTCTGACACAAAGCAAGTGAACAGGAAAATCCACTATCGTAGTAACTGAAATTCTTCATAGATTAGAATGATTATATCGTCTTTGTGTGCGTTTATTAAACAAATTTGCGAATGGAAAATAATTTTCGTTTTTAAAAGAAAAGTGGCATGATTATTCCATAAAAAGATGGATTGGAAAGTCTTGTTGGTTGTACTAACTATTTATTTATCATCCGAAATAGAGTGAAGCAGACAAACTACTCTTAAGAAAATATCGTAACTGATTGGTACGTGTGTATTATTTCCGAATCTGGATCGATGTGTATAAAACTACAAACTGCTTAGAACTCCGATTTAATCTGGTCAGTAAACACGACACTAATCTTCACCTGTCAATAATATATTTCTTTGTCAGTGTTTTCCGCCGACAGATACATCAACCGTTAAAACATATCCTATAAATATAAGAAAGAATTATTGACCGAAGCTGTCCTCTGCCAATAGGGGCGCCATCTACAAGTCTCTACAAAATGATCTATCAATCACCCCTAGATTCGAGTCTTATAATTCTGTTATCGTGTTCTTTTGATTAATGTGTTTC
>CM022679.1:11174668-11364668 GCA_012295275.1 Chrysomallon squamiferum
TAAAACGACTCGTGTGCCACAGAGGGCTGGGTTCAGGAAAAGTGTCAGCTTGTTTGTTGTTTTTCACGTTCCGAGGCCCGTTACAGAAATGGGCATCATGTCGCGAAAGAAGAAAGGAATTGGCATTTTAAAAACTCTTTCAGTATACGTAATAATAGTAGCAATAACGACAACAACAACAACAACAACAATAACAATAATAATATTAAAAATAAAAAAATCAATTCACACCATTACGTCAACGAAATGTGTCCATATATGTGTGGGCGTCCTTGTCTTTTTGTTGGTGTTATTTTAACAAAACGACAAAACAACCGTATACAATATAAATTTATTTCAATATCGTTTATTGCATACAACAATGAGCACCTTACAATCAACAATAATTTCAAGTTCTATAGCACTAAGACGTGGCCTTGCAAGCACTTCGAGTCGTATATAATATAGAAACTTGTTCACAAAAAGCACTTTGCTGCTAATGCCCAAGTCTGTGCATCAGAACATACAACTGAAAATTATCGACATGCACATGAATGATCACAAATATTATGAAAAACGTTTCGATTTCCCAGGATTTTGGCTTAGAATTTGTATGTTTTAACAAATTGGGTAATATTTCATTAAAAAAAAAAAAAAAAAAAAAATTAAAAAAAAAATTAAAAAAATCCATTTAAAAATGAAATAATAAAAATCTTGACTAATTAAAAATATTGTTTGATTGTTGTTTTTTTCCAATCTATTTTTATTTGTCTATTATTATTTCTTTTTTTATTGAATTGAATTTTATTATTTCTTTAATTATTTTATAATGTACAAAATACAAAACATTTTTTTCTTTCTTTCCTTCTAATTATTTTTTTTATTTTATTTTTTTAAATAAATAAAACCATATTATTATTATAAATTCTAATCAGAGTTCGTATAATGGCTATTTATAAAGATCCCATGATGTTTTGCAAATGCTTTGAATCAACAATATTTTGGAAATTGTAACAAAAAATTATTATATTTCTTATTTAGTTTTTATTATCTGAATGAGATGTCTAATGTAACTGTAAAATTAGAATAAAAAATACAAAATGTCTTTTAGATTGTTCAGGCATGGACTAGTTTACATGTATATCAAAACAGTTTGAATTTGACAACAAAAATAAAATAGAAAATTTTCCACATTCTAAGATACAACAGCAAAAAATGTTCTCAAAAGTAGCTAAAGAAGGATATGTGAGTCATTCAGAAAGTATTCAATGTGCCAATAATATTTTAGTTTTTTTATACAATAAGGCTGCACAGTTGAAGTAAAAACAGAAAAAAGATTTTCACTTCCTTTGCACCTTGTTAACAAAATACAACTAGCACAATTTTTATAACATTATTCATTAAATTATAAAGAAGACCATAGAAGAAAAAAAGAAAAAAAAAGAGGAAAAATTTAATTGAAATGCAGTGTAGAATAAACTACACTAAGTGATGGATGCTGAAAACAGAATGTGGAAAATTAAAAAAAATATATACAAAATTTAGCTTTTAAGATTGGTATAAAATAAACAAGAAAAATTCACATAAAATTAATCAACAGAAGATAAGCTGATATAAAGGCTATCAGCAAGAGGTAAGGATTTACTGAAGTAAGAATTTAAGGGTAGGTAGGTAAGTATTAAATGCAATAATTCAGATGTTTCTAAAAATCTGTTTTTTAAAACTATCAGTATAATTAATCACTTTTATTTTTTCAATCTTTAATTTTTATTTATTACTTTACTGAACAAAATTTTAAAGCATGTGTATTTTCAGAGAAAATACATAAAAATAACAAAATTATCTTAAATTATAAATAGCACATTCTTTGCTTTAAAAACAAACAAAACTAAATCACAGATGTAATCCATATATATATATAAATACTTGTAAATTAACTATTCTATAATAATAAATAACAAAATCACGCAGACCTTTACAAACCTGAAATATATAACAAAGCTACAATCACAGACAAAGATTATAGAATTTGTTCAAAACATTATTTGCTAAATATAACTCAGTTATCTAAACAAGCAAATAATTTAAATATATTTATATAATTAATAATTTTAAAAATAATAATAATAATTAAATAAAATAACACAGAAAACAGTTACAAAAAATGGAGAAAAAAAAGAAGAAACCAAGCATTCCCAAAATGAAAAAAACAAACCCACCCAAAACAAAACAACCTCCCAACAAATAAACAACAAAATAAACAGAGAGAAACAGAAGAAAAAAACAACCCCTCAAAAAACACAACCTAAACTGCTATAAACAGACTTATATTTAGAAGATTAAACAGGAATTGGCAATCACTTACAAAATCTGTAGTATTTATAAATCTTAAGTTGGCAAATATTCAATTCAAGCCAAAGCTTAAAAGTGATGAGAAATAGATAAAAAAAAAAAATTAAAAAAAAATTAAAAAAACATCCATAAGATAGAATACCACATTCATGATTACTTTAGATATAAAATTATTATCTTTTAAATAAAATTTAGCTTTAGCTGATTTAATTAAATTTAGCACTACCTGATTTTTTAATATTATTATTATTTTTAACTTTAGAGGGAATGATGCCTCTTTAGGCAAATCCATTCAATGTCTGTTGATATCTCATTATAAACGTGAAAATTAACACATCAGTGTTATATATATATATATATAAATTAATTTAGTTACACATTATTAAAGTGTTACATACTATAGAAATCTAATATGTAAACAGGACATGAGAACAACAGTATTACCAACAATGTAATAAAAATTATATTAAACATCCAGGTATAGGAGATCTTGGTTATGTCTCCAATAAACACCTGTTATGTGTAGATTAATGAAACAAACAAAACATGTTTTGTCCAAATGTAGGCACAATGAACTCTTCTTTATCTCCAATTAACAGAAACATCCGTTATTGTTTTCTTTCTTTGTAAACTGATTTTACAAGCGTACACGAAGAGTTCAATAAAAAATAATTGCTTGTGCGATGTACAAAATATTTAATTTGTGCTTAACATAATTATTAAAAATTTCTAATTGTAAAATCTTTATACAAATTTTGCTATCATCTGAATAATAAATAAATGTATTCCACAACATACAAATTGTGTGTACAATTAAATTCGATCTGAAGTAACTATTTCAGTATTGTATTCTGGTTTCTGATTAGTTTAGTTTTATAATTAATGGACAAGATGTTTTTAAACATTGCCACTGAATCCTGGTTTGTTAGTAACATGTTTATTTATCAACTCGTGGATACATACCAAACTTGAATAACACTTATAATTCTAAAATATCTTGTTGATTGTAAGTATGTTAGGTGAATATTATCTCATTGTAACTAAATGTGTGCCATTTTTTTAGTGCAGATTTTTTTTACACATTAATGCGGGGTGATTATTTAGAACTTTGAATAAAATTATACTAACTTAATTATAATTCCCATTACCAAAGATAAATAATAATCATAAGGGGGAAAGCATTTTTTTCAAACTGGGTAGTAAGTAGTATATGGGCTGAGAATCTTTATATCCTCTCGTATTTTCAAAAATAGATTAATCTTATAAACTGTGTATATTTACTTTTTACTTTTTATTTTAATAAAGCACCATTAACAATCTGGGCAAATAAAATCATTCATAATATATAGTAATAATTAATAATATTTAAAGTGAAAAAGTATCTTTACAGGTTTTTGTGTATGTGTGCATATAAGAAAGAAAGAAAGAAAGAAAAAAAATCCTTAAAATTATACAGTTAAACCCATATTAGTTTCTGAGGTCAAAGATTTTGATTACAAGAACGTTGTTTTCTAAAATAACTAGAATTATTGAAAGTGCATGAAACAATTTTCCATTTCCATATTTATTTATTTACATAAATCTCTGAAAAGAGATCAGATCTTGATTGAAAATCTCAGCAAGGATACATTAAACATGTTGTTCATACCCCTCTCATGAACAACACTGTATCATTACAAACAGCTACGTAGCAGATGTGACCCTTACTTTTCCTTTTCCAGTTTAACACATGATAATAATCTACAACTATTTAGCTACATGATTAAATACCTTGTCCTTTATACAGGAATATAATAAATTAAATACAAATTAATGTAAGTATGATACATTGAAATAATAAATTAAATAAATAAGTGTTAATTATTTGAAAAATAAATGACTGTTTTCACCTGAAAAATTAATACGTAATATTGCACTATAAACACCAACCATAATTAAGATCATAATAATCAGTTGCCTCTGTTTTTCTCACATCCTTTCACAATAAGATCTCATTAAAATACAAAAAAAAAAAAAAAAAAAAAAAAAAAAAAAAAAACACACAACACATTGTTAAAATTTATGAATGTTGATGAAAAAAAAAATAATTCTTCAGTTTTTGTCTAATGAAAGACATTACAAGGTGGTTGAGGAAGCAGACCACAGATGTTAAAACTCTTGTAACTATTAGAAAGATCAATAGTAATTCGACTATAATTAGCTGGAAAGCACAGACCAGATACGTGGTTCCCAACAGTTATTCACAGTTGTTGTCAGTAATTAGCCTTTAAAAGACTGAGTGCTCTTTCTCTCCATCTCTAATAAACAAAAATCATCGCTTCATTACGCCGGCTGATGCATTTTAATAAATATTTCAATAGATGATGTTGTTGAGAAAGGAGAGTTAATCACTTGTTTTAATGGCATCCTGACAGTTTGTTCAATCAACAGAAACCATAGAGGAAATTGATGAAACAGTTGAAATCCCGTGGCTTAATATTTTCAGTGTGTTGAGTGTCTTTAGTGATTAAGCTTTTGGAAATGTCAGTATACAGATCTTAAAAATGTTTGATAATTATAAGAGAGCAGAAGGTAAAGGGAAAAAAAAAAAAAAAAAAAAAGAAGTGAAGAGGTTTGATCTCACAAACTTGGGCATAAATTCATAAGCAGTTAAAAAAAAAAAAAAAAAAAAAAAAGGAATAAAAAAACCCAAATTCCACTGAGTAGATTGATCTAACAAACTTGCTCATACATTATTTAGCTGTAATAAACAAATAAAAACAAAATTAAAATAAATAAATAAATAAATAAAAATAATAATAATAAAATTAAAATAATAATAATAATAATAAATAATAATAATAATAATAATAATAATAATAATAATAATAATAATAATAAATCACACAGAGAAAAAAGATACAAGCAGTTTTGGCATTAAAGAAGCAGTTGTGTGCTTGGAGCAAATTTATTTTCAGTGTCAAAAAAAAAAATAGGAGAAGAAAGAAGAAAAGACTGTTAAGTAATAATAATAATAATAATAAAATAAAAATAAAAACAACAGCTCTGGACATAAATGATGAAGTGCAAAACTTGAAATTTGTCCACACCAAACAATTCTGAAGTATTTTGTTCCTATTTTAACTGACATTATAAGAATACAAATATTTTATAATCGTTGTACAAATTAATTAATTATCAGTATCCCAATATGACATCATAAATAAATACACATATTGACTATCACTGGTATATACAATGAGTAGGATGCAGTTTCATACATACATCAGTAATAACCTACAAATATAAGTAACATTATTACATAAGGTTATTTTCTGTTACAATGATCATATGCATATATATGAATTTTTAAAATATACTTTAATTAATCCACATCAGACATGCATAAGAATATATTTTAAAAGGCAAACATTAAAAATAATTAGTTTTTTAATTTGTGCAGAAACTGAAAAATATGAAGTTACCTCAAACATGCCACATTCACTACAGTTTGTACATCATAAGCACACATGACTCTACATGTTTATGATTTAATTATTAGGTATAGATTAATTATTTACATTATTCAAAATGAAATATTTCTAAGAAATCCTGGAAAAAAATACAAAATGAAAAAAAGAAAATAAATAAATGTAATGATAATCTTAACTAAAAAGGCCATTGTTTTTAATTAGTATGAAACAATATGAATATATTTCAAATTTAATCAGAAAATAATATGCTTTTAAACTTGTTACAAAATTCGTGAAATTACACTAGATTATAAAAATCAGTACCGGTATGTTACATCAAACTATTAATTACTGGAAGTCCAAATATCTTATTACATTAAATTAGTAAGCAACTACATGTTCTAGTGTATCAAAATACTCTGTCACAATAACTTCTACACAGCAGCAAAAAACCTCTAATATTCACATCCACTGGCTAGGTTACCTTATTCCTTAGTACACCTATTTATTTGGGAACAACATGTTATATGCAGCTGTGAAAAGATAACTTATCAGCTTTCAATTAGGCTTAAGGATAAAAACATTAAATTAACTTTCAGGGTAAAAATACACACACACACAAAAAAAAAAAAAAGAAAAAAAAAAGTTAAACATATAATATATAAAATGACCTAATTAGATCAAGGTCAAATATATTTATTATTTTTTGAATTATTTTAAGGTTAAATTCCTAAACACCTGATTACAATTTTACTGTAATGATTAAAGACTGCAGCATTTGAGCAAAAGACGAGAATAAATAGCTTCAAAACAATCTTAAAAGAACCTTTCTTATTAGTGTTTAACAAAACAATGAACATTTTTGCCAAAAATAATATACATCACCATTCATCTGAACTGGTGTTCACATTTACAAAAAGGTTTTCTTGCTGAAACAACATTTTATATTTTTCTTAATGTCAAGAAAAAACCCTTAGGAAACCAGTTAAAACAAACAATTTGAAACATAACAGGCATAAAATATTTTTTCTTTAGTAGTAATTTTACATCTAATTAGGTTTTTAAAAAATAAAATCTGAAATGTTTTCAACATGGACTAAGAAAAAGAAAAAAATGGAATTGCTAAGAAAATTAAGAAAATGGTTATAGGCAAACTGATGGGGAAAAGCATAATGTTTAAAATATAAATAACACCATACATTTAAATAATGTTATTATTATTTATAATTGTTTTTCCTTGTAAAATATTAGCATATTACTGTAATCTACATCAGTTGGTTTTCATAACTTAATTGAAACCAATTATCTTTGTTATTAAACACATCAGCACAATGTTTCAAAACATTTCAAATGAGGCACCAAGTACATTATACAAGCCTAGTGAAATACTGTCATTGTTAATTACTGTCACATCTTTCATAACCAAATCAGAAATGAATACTTTATACAATGAGCCATATAGCTACATCTGTATATAGCATGTGGCCAAAGAAGTTTGTGCATTTTTTTAGCAAGCATTGTTCTGAAAGAAGATTGACAATTTCAGGATGCTTCCAGGTCATCTTGTTTTTGCTTTCACTGCTGTAATCTGTTCAAAATGGTGGTTAACAATTACAGAGTTTCCAACATGGCTCTAACTCTTGCCATATACAGGGTTAAAGATTAAACAGGTACCAAACAAAAGAATTTAAGAAAACTGCACAAACCTGTTTTGGCCATTTGCTAAATCCTCTATATATGTTTATATCCACAAATTATCACATGTAATTGAGTAATGAGCAGTTGAAGCAAATATAAATGAAAGAAAAAAAAGGCAATAAATAATAATAATAACAATAATAAAGAAGGAAACAAAAAGATGGATATATAAATAGATTAATAAAATTACCGATCTGGAGTAAATTTAAGATCTACGTTATAATACTATATCACAATTTTTTTTTTTTTTTTTTTTTTTTCTATCTGGAATAATATGACATATTCTTCCATATATGTATGAAATAGCATGAAATAATACATTTCTGAGTGATTGCTCAATGCAAATAGTTTACACTTCATTCACTGTGCAACTTGATAGAAGTGATATTAAATAACTGGACTTTCTCCAGGTAACTGATCAGTTAAAGTGATGCTGATAATCACAGTTTTCATGTTCAAACACTGATTCTGATATTAACCAGATTCTGTTTCCAAGTTAAAGATGTACTGAAGTGTTATTTTTATGGATTAAAAATAGCCGAAAAAAAATCACTTCTCTTACATGAAATTTAAGATCATAAGTAAATTTTATAAACTATTAAAAACATGTAAATTATAAATCTTTTCATTTATTATGTCTGATGATATCAAATTCATTCACTATTTTAAAGACAATACATTCTCTCTCTATCATCTATGGTGTTTTCTATTGCTCTTTCAAACACATATAAACTCATTTGCTGTAAGAGATATATTTAAAAATACCAAGAATTTATCATGGTCTTCTGCAAAATCACATTATAGAACAAAAAATTTGTCAAAGGCATAAAGTGTAATTTTTTTTCATGTAATAAACTGACTCTGGATGGTGACAAACAATGTGACATTTTGTAAACTACTATGCTTGTGAATTCCTGCCTCAGACAATAATAACAGCAACAAACAAATAATTGCTCTATTAATATACATTATAATATATATTTTCAAAATGTGAACTTTCAATATCAAGTGTGTCAGATAGACAAAATTTAACAGATCAGAAGTCAATTTGGTAAATGCTGTCATACTTAAATGATTTTTTCAAATTTTTGTCAACCAATTCCTGGCACAAGTTTCAAGGATACTTATGAAGAGTAGTTTTGGAAATATTCTGTATCTTAAGGTCAGAAGAAATCTGGACTGCCGATTCCTGTGGGTAAGTTAGTTTTTTTTAAAATATCAATGCTTACTGGACAGAGAGAGTTTGAAAACAAACTGCAGCTCACAGATTACAGAGAAGTAATAATATTTGGCATCTTCGAACAAAGCTTGCAGACTAGTATAGGTTCTGAAGACTAAGTGATGATCTAAAGATCATTTTGGCAGACTATCTAATCCTTTATTATCAAAAGGATTTAAGACACTCATGTGCAGCACAGTTCAGACAAAATCAGGTTTAAACTTAAGATACTTGATCAGTCTTGGTGGCAATGGTAACTGTGAAATGACATCTGGTGGAAACTGCTGCAGTATTCGAATTCGACATCGGTTTTGCAGTGTGCCTCTGTTGGGCAGTTTGTAAACCTGGATATGGTCAATTGTGGTCTCGGTGTCATTAAGAACAACAGCCATGCGAGTGCCACACTGAGAAAACACTGGCATATAATTGACAGGACAGGAGTGAAGGCCACATGTGTAACGGTGATACTGGATGCAGTGCACAGTCTCAGCAGTATCTCCATGGCAGATGTAGATGCTGATGTCCAGGGGCTGGAATCGGCGAGCCTTCTTTTCTCGACAGTGGCAACCACTGGTTACCATCATGGCAAAGATTAGCTGTCCGTCTCTGGAGAATTTCAGTTCTTTAAGATTAGAGTCAAGACTGTTGTTCATGTCATCAAGTCTTGTGTTGGTTGTTATGACGTCCCAGCTTCCGGTCTTCACCAAACTCAAACTGTTGTCTTCTCCACGAACAAAACTGGTGGCAGCAAAACGTGAAGCACAGAATCGCGGATCAAATGCAAACCGGGAATGCGAATATGGCGGACTAATCTCGTAAACTAGGTTCCACTTCTCTAAGGAATACACCTGAAAGACAAAAGCATTACCCTCTATCTTGAGCGATGGGATGCTTATCATGCACATGGTTCCATCAGGGCTGATCTCACCTCGTAGAGCTTCATTCACAAACTCCACTGACTGTTTGCCGAAGATGCCAATGAATTTGTTAGCCTCGATGTCAATAATTCCAAACTGGGTCATCATGTTTCTGACTAGGTGAAGAATTACGGCATGGTCTTTGTAACAGAGAACACTTTTTACATGGAAGTTCTGAATTGATGATAAGTGAGCTGGGATGTGGTTATATTCAAAGTGCTGGGCCATTTTGGTGAATTTGCTTTTTCTTCTGAAACTGAACAAAGGTCCAGACTTGTTGATGTTGATGATTCCTTGACGACTTGTGCAGAAAGTTAAGCTACAGTCCTTGAACACCAAACCACTGCATGTCATTGTTGTCTCCACAAAACCAGCAGCTCCTATGTCATAAAAGTAACACATATAATTTTTACTCAGTAAGATATTACATAAGTATAATATATACAATATATTTAATCTGTAAATATTTTTCATAGTGATTTTCAACAAAGCTTAATTTATAAGACTTAGGTTCCCTTCACATCTATAAACAACACAGAAAACAGCAACAGCAGAAAAAAAAAGGACATAAAATCACTTTTATATGTAAATATTAACTTCCTGATAAAGAATATTTTTTATAATAAAGGTTCAGTGTATCTAAAGAAAAGATGCAATATGACAAATACATTTCAATATAAAGTAGAAGGACTAAATCATAAGGAAACAACAATAACCTTGAAACAACATTAAAATCTCCCTTATGGTTAATCAGCATGAGCAGCACATGATATTAAGTTACCTTATTTCTTGTCTCTAACAGTGGACCCAGGTGTAATAGTTTTATAAACACTACTTGTCACTCTTAATTAAAGGAATGTGATATTGCAAGCTAAGGCTGTATTATATATTTTTCTCCTTGTGTTTCAAATATCAGTAAAAGTATATATTTATAAACAGGTGCATACATAATTACTTATAACAGGCATTCAAACACATGTTTAACACAGACATACACAAACAATATTTATAGACAGGAAGAAATATAATCTTGAAATGAAGACACCCATATCATAAGATAAGGAGGTAGCTAAACATTTCACTTTTCTTGTTATCCTGGCAAGACAAGAAGCTGTTTAATTAGACAGTTTAATTCTGGATGAACAAACTGATAAAAATGTCACTGTATTCCAAAACAGTCTTGAAAAAATAAATACAAGTAATAATTGTTTTCATTTAAATAAGAGAGATACAACATGCTTGAGAAGTGCTGGAATCCTGCAGGTATCGCATTACCAAAGCTATAGATAACCACTGTTTACATTTGAAAACATTTCCCTTCTAGATTACATTTTATATTTGAAATGGATGTTATGGTACTGAAAATGCTTTCTGAAAGCTCTTTGCTTGTCTTTCATCTGGTGGAATGAAAATATCTTGGTGTGGATTTCTTTGATTTATTCAAGGAAATTTATCAAGCACCAGAGATTTCCTACAATCTTGACTGATGGGGTCTGAGAGACATTACTTAACTTAAAACACTGCAGTTTTTAAAGACACAATGTTTAATATATTTTAACTGCTTTTGATATATTAAATATGTTATTTTCTTCAAAAAAAAAAAAAAAAAAAAAAAAAAAAAAGAAAAAAAAAAAAAAAAAAAAAAAAAGAAACTGAGATGAAAGAAAAAAAAAAAGAAAAAAAAGAAAATTATTAACTTTATTAGGTAAATATTAAAATAATTTTATTTGCTGTTAGTATTAAAGACTGAACTGAAAAGGAATTGGAATACCATCTGGTTGGTTACTTTATGTACATTATGTCTAATAAGGGGAAAATTACATTTTATTTTATTACAGGATAAACATTAGAGCTTTCCTGTGACATGTAACACATAATACACTTAATACAACATAATTCTGTTTTTATTTTGGGATTTTTTGGTTGGTTATTATTTTTTTTAATATTATTATTATTTTTTTTTTTTTAATAGATGAAATACAGTTTACAACTTCAAAAAATATTTTTTTTATAGCCACTTTACAGATTATTTGTTAGATTAATATATCCACACTAAATAGGAATTCCTGTGCAATTTACTTGACTACAAAAATTTATACCTATTAATACTAGATCTGGCTAAAAATACTGCATTCATGTAATAACAATGAACACACAGTAGATGGTTTTTCACTGAGTTAGAATGTTGGGTAAGTGATATCCATTTACAAATCATTACTGTTACATTATATTTATCCCATTTTCTCTCATGTAGTACATTATGCAAATCTGTCCCATTCACATTTCCTTTATCACCATCCATCTTATCAATATTCTCTCCCTTTAAGCCACTTTATCAGTCTCACACTTCTGAGTATCAAATCCCCTTCCTTTTCACACCTGATCAAATTTTCTTCCCTGTCACACAACTTTGTCAAAACCTTTTCCACTTCACACAACCCAGTCAATTATCATTCCCTTTCAGACGACTGTGTCATTTCTGTTCCCCTTTCACACTACCTTGTTAATTCTGTTCCCCTTTTACACAGCCTAGACAACTGTCTTTCTTTTTCACACTACTTTATACATCTCCTTCCTTCTCACGTGATCTTGTTAATCCAAACTTTATTATCTAGTTCTACATTTTAAAAGTGAAGTTTTTCAAACCTGCATGTCCACTTTTCCACTGGTCAAGTGAACACTGATGTAAGAGTGACCAAGGCCTCGACTTCTGAGCCTGGAGGTTCATGTTGGCTACCACAGCACTGGCACCCATTAGTCCGTAATTACCATTTCTGCTTTCTTCTGCTCCCATGCTTGGTCCAGACCTGAAGAATTGGAACATCAGTGTTATCATAAAATATTTAAAGCTTCCTCACACTAAACATCAACAAATAACAGCCTTGGAGCATACATTATATTGCTAATCAAATAGTTTGTGTGTGTGTGTGTGTGTGTGTGTGTGTGTGTGTGTGTGTGTTTGTGTGTGTATTAACCTTTCCACATGGATATATATCTGTAGTAGAATTCAGATCTATATATACAGAGTTGTACCTGTGAATAATATTGATTTAACACATTTGCAACCAAGATTAAACCATGATAGTCTAAATTAGTAATGATAATGTATTGAAAAGAGATGTAATAAAAGAACAGATATAGAGAGATACATTATTGGTTCCAATCATCTTGCCAGATGCATTATTCAGATGCCTTTGTTAATCAATTAAGCAAAACAGTTAACATAATACTGCTATGGTGTCAACAGAGCTATTTCAAAACAGTATTGAAATAAAATGGTTATTTTCACTAGACAGCTAATTTTTTAAAGATTATTTTAGAAAATGTTACAAAACAAGTCTGTTGAACAACTGATTATGATTTTTACTAGTTTTAACAAACCACACAGCTTAAGCTGTCGCTTCACTTAACTAAATTAGTAAATATATATATATATATATATAATTTTTAGGTATTCAGGTAAACTAGCACATCAACACACCTTTTTCACTTAACACATAAATAGATAGATAGAGAGACATATACATATATCCACAAGTAAAATCTTCTCTAGATTACATATTTAAATTAAAAACAATGTTTAGTAATCAAAACTATCACTAGAAACAACTCCAACAACAAACAACTAAAAAACCAAACCACCAGTAAGTTAATGCTCTTATGACATTATTTGTGTTTCTTTGTGATCTTATGACATCTTACAATATCGTGACATTTAAACAGACGCTTTATCCAGTAACGTTAATATAGGTATAAACACTGGCTTTTCTTTTCATCCTTCATAAATGACACCATAATCCGAAATGTCAAGACTTTACATGTTTTGTTTTATATATTGGTTTTTAGTATCTGTTTTGAAATGTCACATTCAGACTACTTAAAAAATTAAAGTTACTGTATATTATTATTACTGTTATTTTTGTTATTTTTTTACTTTTGTTGTTTTGTTTTGGTTTTTTATTTATTTATTTTTTTTATTTTTTTTTTTTTTTTTTTATTTTTTTTTTTCTTTTTTTTTTTTCCTATTATTATTCAATATAATGACTTCCAAATTACAATTTAAATTTAAGAATATCATACAGTCAAGGTTTTTCTTTTTTTTATCCCACTTCCATGAAGATCTCCTTTTTATTTTTTTGTTCTTACAAGTGCAATTATTTCATTCTTCTTTCATCTTTTTATTATCTCTGCCATTTTTAGATATGTCACCATGGCAATCAGATATAATCTACTCCATTACATATCATTATTACAAATATCTTGTGAACATTAGAAATTCCAAGCCAATGAATGATTACAAACATTAATAAATTACCTCCCTTAACTCAGCAGACACCAATCTGTGATTGATTTTTTTTTCAAGAAGCTCTATGTGCACAGGGATTATTGGCATTGAAGTTTCCTGCAAACTCTTTGTACCTTTGTAAAATACAGCCTATAACAATTTAGCCCTAGTCATGCAATTTTATTTTGTAAATAGAAAGGGAATAGTGTTTCCATCCAAAGGAACAGAAGCAGGCAGTTCTGGCAATGAAATCTTGCTGCAAATAGGAAGACTGAATCAGTGTTCCTGCTTAATGAGGACGTCGTTCTAGCTTGATTGCTTTCTTAAGTACTTACTTTTCTGTTTCTTCTTTGAAACTTCAATTCTAAATGTACAGTAAATTTGTGTTACTGGTGGAGGGTTTGATTTTATACCACACACAATTTGTTTTACACAGGAAGTTTTTCTTATCCAGTAGATTACTTCATGTAAGCCAGATGATTATCTGCGTTTATCTGTTTTTAACAGATGGGAAACAATAAAACATGGTCACATTGACAGATGGATGGATGGATGGATGGATGGATAAAATGGAAAGATACGTGTCACTGTGCAGAAGGAGGAATATTATGATTATTAAAGTAGAAAATAAACAAAGTTTCAGTCAGGTTATGTTGGTTTATCCTTTCCAGAAGAATTTATTAACTCTGTGTAATTTGCTAATTAAAGTATACAAATTATTCCATAATAATTGTTAAAAACAAAAATAAAAAAACAAATGAAAAATGAAGAAAACTGCAACAATAATAAAATAAAATCTATTTTAAAATCTTCTAAATGATTATCTTGAAACTGAAATGGGCAGATTATTTTCCCTCTTTGAGTAGTCCTGATATCATTACATCCATCAACAATAAATGTTATTGTTTTTATTCCTGGAGAGGCTGAACTAATGCTGGCATGTTCTGCCAGGCTAAATCTATTTAGCTAATTAACGTGAATCTGTGAGGAATTCTCAAATGAGAGTTTTCAGTGGGATTAATATCACTTCAAAACTGATGTAGAAATTGATGTGAATTACAAATCACCTGAACAGCCTCATTATACTTTATTTCAATAACCTACTTTTTAACAAATTAATGTCTATTTGGAAACTTTAGGTAGTAGGACTTTCTCATGTCAAATATTAAGAAGATGAATGAATTATAACATCAGATTCTATATGAAAATTAAAAATAATTAATTACTTTGAACATGTAAAATGATTATTGACAAGTAGCTTGACATTTTTTTAAAATGCTAATGCAATGTTAAATGGTACTGAACTATGCTATGTTAAATATAAATATATTCTATGAAGCCATAAAACATTCGCAGAGTGTTTAAAAACAAACAGTTATTTCACATTATGTAACATACAGTTCTATTAGTTCTGACACAGTACTCCATAAAAACACACCAAAATCTGCTTCTGCTGTTTTACAACAAAATCAGAGTTCATTTTGTTGGTAAATTTTTGCAATTTTCATAACAATATGATACTGTCATATAAAAATTATTCAGTCTGCTATTGTTTCACATGAAGTGTTTAACATTAACTGTATGTTTGAATTTGATGACTGCTTAGTAAGAACCGTTAGGTGTTAACTTGAGATTATTATAATGGACTTCATACGATACTGCATCAAGATTAAGTATACAATTCACTTTTAAGCTATTATATTAACAATATTAAATCTATTATTGTACTAGATTCAAAGCATTTAAATCATGTAATTATGTTTTATTCTAGATCTAAATCAAACTTTAAATCTGTGAGTTATTATGAATGTTCAATAAAAAAAAAATAATAAAAAAGCTTCTTTAAATAACCTTGACAAATTATAAACATACACATACGTGATACACACAGTAATAATAATAATAATAATAATAATAATAATAATAATAATAATAATAATAATAATAAAATAATAATAATAATAATAAAAAGTGTAGTTGTCAAATGACATAAAAAAACAATTCACTGTTTTATCATGTTTAGTGATTGTGTTATAAAATACAATAATTGAGAGAAATGCTGATGAAGATTATCATATAATACTGCATTATACTGTTTGGCTGTCAGCTACATTCTTCATGAAAGAATGTAAATTGTTTTCAGCACTGTTTTAATAACTATTTACATCCAGTCAGTCAGCTTTCATTAAGTTGTTTTGCTGCATATTTTTCAAGTAAATTCTTTATGTTAAAAACTGTAACAAATTTGGAAAGCACAAGGATTTCTTTTATTATTACAATAATGGTTGTTAATATATACAAGAGAAGTAAAAACAAATAAATAAATAACATTAAAAAAAATAATTCTTTTTTAATATTTGTAATTAAATGACAGAGGGAGAGAAAATTATTACATTTTGTTTTCGTTTTTAATGAAACATGGCTAAAGCAAATTAAAAAAAAAAAAAAAAAAAAAAAAAAAAAACCCGTTAAATGATTATGACAGGTTCATTAATTTTGTTAAAAATAAAATATCTACAAACAAAACATGACATTTACAGTTAATAAAAATATTCCGTTAGCTCTTGATTTCTAATAATAATCCTTCTTTCTTCCCACTTTTGCAATCAATAGCTTAACATTTGGTTCTGCCCACCTAAATTTTGCTTAATAAAGAAAATTATCAATCGATAATTAATTTAATAAGTAATACTAATTATTTAGAAAAAAATTTATGTAACTGTAATTACTTGGTAACAGTCATTTTTCAGTTTAGAATCAGAATCTACCTTCATATTTGTATGCTTTATGATTAAGGAAATTCTAAACTTTAGTATTGGACTTAACACCAGATTAAACTTTATGATATTTGAAAGAAACAAGTCTTTAGAGACCTATGTCACTTGGAAAGAAAATTAACCTGCTACACCAGTTTTTAAATTGTTATAAGCACTTTACCCATGAGGAAAACACATGTCTGTGCATTTATAAACCAAAAGCATGGAAGAAGAGGCAATTGTAGAACCTATTGTATATTCATATTACAAGACCTATATTTTAATTCTGTTTTGCTGGTTGTAATTTTTAATGAACAATTTTCTACAAAATTATAATGACATACTGTATACATTTATATCAAGGTTAAAAATATGTGTATATATATATATATATATATCTATATATACAGAAACATCATCAACAGAACTTATGGTAGCCTGTATGTAACTTACCAGTCAAACATCAGTAATAGCTTGAATTATGCTATTACAGTCATACATATATGGTCAATATACATTTTAATATAAAGAATATAACATGGAAAAAAAAAAGTAATAAAAAAAAAAAAAAAAAAAAAAAAAAAAAAAAAAAAAAAAAACAATTTTATAAACTTTGATAAATTATATTAATTTTTATTAGTTTTATCTAATTGTATTAAAAACATTATTATTTTCTTAACAGAAAAAAAGTACATTTAAAAGATTTTTCTAAAACACACTGGCAAATGATACCTATATATTATTATTTTTTGCACCATGATGTTGTCAAGGAAACAAGTCAGTTTTATTCACATGCGTCTTTTAAATTCATTTTTTTCCCATTTTTTTTGAAACAGATAGAACTTTTTTTTTTTTTTTGCAACTGTGTACAAGACAGAAAATATGTTTTATTTTGAAACAGATAGAACTTTCTTTCTTTTCTTTTTTTTAAACATCTTCTTTTTTATTTTTACATGATGTCTTCCAGAGCAAACAAGGAAAAATGTTAAAAATCTGTCATAACAAATTAATTATAAATTAAATCCATTATTAATATGCAACAGAAAAATAATATTTATTATTACTCAAAATGTAGCACAATCTTGCTATCATTATCATCAATGAATTGATTTACAGTGAATATTAATTTCAGATTTTTATATGTTATTTTTTTTATTTACATCTCATAGGAGTAATTTATGTGCTAACAGAATAAAATAATTATTTTCTTATAATATCTTTACAATAAAGTAAATGACAAATCTGATATGACAAAAAATTACGAATGCAGGAAATATTAAAGTTCAACGAAAACAAATTTGTTTACATTTAACAAGAGCTTAAAATAATACTTATTTTTAATACTGATACATTAAAATAATGCTTTATATTTAATATTGATATGTTTATCTGTTTTGAAGCTCTTAGCATCAAAATTTGTATTAAGGTTAGTCAGCTCCAGTACTAAATCAAACATACCTGTGTAACAGCTAAAGCTCAACAGAGCTAACCAACAGTTGAAGAAAAAAGATAATTTTACCTTGAGCAGAAAACAACATTAACTTGAAAAAAAAAACCTGTTATCTGACACATCAGCTGTGGTGGTATACTAACCCAGAAAAAAAAAAAAAAAAAAAATCCAAGTGAAGATTTCTCCAGATGATCCAGTAATGAGCTATGCAGCAGGCAACACAAGCAAATCAATGTCTTTGATTTAACAATAGAAGCTAATCTCAAGTTGGTGCTTTGATGCTTTAAACAACGGGCTGCATAACCAGGATGTGCAACTCAGTTCATTCCTGTCACCCACAATTTCATTCCATAAATATCACATGGGATGAAATTATAATAAGAATAATAATAATGATTCAAAAAAATAAAGAAAAAAGAAAAGAAATTAAGAGTCTGGTGATGACTGAATTTCCTTGTCACCATTTCATGCCATCCATCAATGACTTTTCCAGCTACGTGCAGTCCAAGCAGTCCACACACATTCTGTACTATTTCCAGACTTAAGATTTTTGTCAATCAATGAGCTAATCTGGAACATAGATCTGCCGAACAGCCAGCCACACTGAGGCAACAACGGGGATGAATGAAGTTATGCAGCAGCATTCATCTCCCACAGACATTACAGTAGGTACTCAATCAGATTGGTTGGATGTATTCAAGCCCGTGTCCGATTGGTCAGTGGTTGGCACTGAAGCAGATGGTAAACACAGTGTAAAGTCAGTGCTTGTTTACCAATTTTCCCATCTCTGATATGTTAAAACTTTCTTGACAGAACCAGGTCTGATCAGTGGTCACAGTGCTCCTTACTAAACATATTATTCTTAATTTGTTTGTTATCAGGGTATTCTTATTTATGTTTGTGATGTTTGGTTTTAAATTATGATCAAATAAAGCTTGTGTTTATTTGATTTTCTATTGCATTAAATCTAACACTAACTCCTGAAGATGTAAATAAAGTTTACATAAGATGTTATTTTCATTTTCTGAATTTTATTATTAGTATTTTTTTTTTAAATTTAGTTAGACAGTCCCTTCTTTAACATTGTTTTGTTTTTTCTTTCCTGTATTAAAATATCCATGAAAAAACACACACACACACACACACACACACACACACACACACAAATGGAAAGTATATGAAGCATTGTATACATACTGAAATGACAATATTTGATATTTAATCTTGTTAAGTATATACTTGTTTATACATTTTATTTTTATAAAAGTGGATTTATTATAAAATATAATGGCCATTACTATATCTAGTAAAATGTCATTTTTATTAATCTTTGTTTATGAATTAATAATAATAATAATAATGTTTATTTGTCAATTTTTTTATATATATATATATACACACAAATGGCTAACAAACTTTTAAAAATAATAACAAATAAAAAAAATAAAAAATAAATCTAAGATATTAAAAAAAATATTAAAAATATTAAAAATGAACATTCAAGGTTAGAACATTTAAACATTGTTTAGACAAGGGATATCTTGATTTAACCTAATTTCTGACAATCAAAATTTAACTTTTAATCTGTCAACTTGTCATCAACAAATATTTTCACATGTGATGCAGACAGCTATAATATGTTATTCACTCGTTTGTCACATTCAGGTGACAAGGTTATAAATGTTATGGATTTTATGTAACCTTGAGAGAAACAAACCTGTATATTCAACTGTACTGTTTCTAAGAAGATTATTTTTTTTTTAAATTTTATATGAAATGTGAATTTTATTTTAAAATTTCTCAAAGAAATATTTTAAAAACTTGCAACTGTGGTTGATTAATGTAGGTTTTAAACTCAAATTCTAAATCAGATGTTTTTCATGTGTTCAAGGTTACATTACATAAAATATTTATGCACAAACAAAAACATATAATAAAATTTTGGATATTGTTTGATGCATTAAAACAGAGTAGTTGAGGTAAATGGAGATATTACACTGTAAATAACTGTTAAAACCAGTATTTGATTAAATAAAATAATTTCATCCTTACTTTATTTTATTTTTATTTGATAAAAAAAAAAAAAAAAAAAATAAAAATAAAAATGTGTTCACAGAAACATGATGTGAATTAGAAACTGGTTTAGAACAAAAAACAACAATATTGGATTTATTTTCACTTTCTGCAGAAACTAATTAGCTAGCTTTAAGAAGAAAAACATTATTTGATTTCTTCCTCTTTCAGTAATCTTAAAAATAGCAATATCATATGTTGGTGTAATTTTTCTTATTCTGACTTAATTTAAACAAACAATGTTATATTTTAACAAAATACAAATCTAAAAAAAAGCTTATAAATAATAAATAAAGTTAACAAAAATAACTTATTATTTCATGTTATTTAAAGAAATCCAAGATTATGATATAAAGACTCCATTTAACGTGTATCTTAGGGTGAATGTAGATACAGCCTAAATATCTTCTGCAACCTTGGAAATTATTATATTTTATTTAGGCTTTTTTTGGTGTCCAGTATTAAATAAGACCAAGATAAAGTGTTTTTTCCAATATAAAAGGAATCTCAGAAGCTTTATGATGCACTTAAATGCATTGAATGATTCCCTTTAATCTGTATTGAGCTTTAATTCCTGTTGAGACATTCTCAGGAAATGTCTGGATGACCTGCCAGGAAATACACCTTAAATTTCTGATGACTAGAAAACATCAGCAGTTTCAAAAATATCCCTGCTGCACAAAAAACTCCTACCCTGATAAACTACATCACAACACACATGGAAACACTGACATAAACAATCACATGAGTTATCAACTATAAAAAAAAAAAAAAAAAAAAAGTAACGCAAAAAAGTAAGCAGAAGAAAAATAATTCAGTATAACGACGTACAGAATAAGAGGAAATACTTGAAGATGTTGCATTTAAAAAGGCAACTTAAGTGAAGAATTTAAGTGTAATTATGTCATGCTGTTTTAATCATATTACTGATGCTATACAAACATATGTAACTATAATATGCTAGCTATTTAGTTCAGTAGCTTCAGATACATGGCATTTGTCTTACACTTTTTCACATATAATGATACACTAGTTTTTACTTTCTTGAAATCCTATCAAGAAAATATCCTATTTCAAAACTCTCAGTTTTTCTTTCTCTCTCACTCTTTCTCTACAAGGTTAATTGTTAATATTATTACTGATTTTATCAATATTATTTTTTGGATGTTTTTTTTAGAATTCTCTAATAGTTTTAAAAATAATTTATAATTATAAATATGTGCTATTTCATTAGTGAATAAGCATTTGTAATGTGTTTCTGACTGTTAGTATGGATAGGTATGAACAAATACAAAAAGAATAATTAAAACAAATAAATAAATAAATGAAATTTGAAAGAATATACAATTTTCATCACTGATTTGACAATTATGAAATTAAAACAGTTTTACATCAATCAAAAACTTATTCAGCAAAATCTCGGTAACTATTGAGAAACACCTGTTGCTCTTAAACTCACTTCTAGACTGAGATATTCAATACTAGCCTTGCTGTAAATAGCTTTTTTAGTTCTCAATGTCTGTAATATAATCATCAAGAATTCACTGAAGAACATTGAACCTGTGACCTTTTATACTGACATATACCCATAGCCAAAAGAAAACTTACCATAATTTAAATCACTTTAGTTGAAAAACAGCAAAAGATATTTACATGAGGTAAATTGTATTGAAAAGATCAATATATCAGTACAATTAACACTAAAAAATTGGCCATATAACATCTGATGTAATGTGAGACTGGATCAAAGCATTATGGGATACAAAAATCAAACATGCAACATCCTGGACAACATGTACAGCATACAGAGAATGACTCGAGTTCAATAACAAGTCAGACTGATAACACGTGTGACCATCACTTGTTTCAGTGTGCCCCAAAAGACTCGTATTTCATAGATGATGTCACTCCTCTGATGATGTCACAGGACTACATAGCCATTGTCTTATGTGACCTAAATCAGTTCTCACTGACTGGCTGGAGTGTGTGAATCATGTTGTACATGACAATATGTGACAACCCTTAGGTGCTGACCTAAAGCATGCCATGGCAAAACATTAATATTGTTGTTTCCAAAAGAAATTCTGTATGACTCTGTCTCCTTGGGGTTTGACATTGTCATGCTGATAAATAACATTATATAACTCTTACTGGAAAAATGGAAGCTGAACAGGTTTCTGTTAACAGTGACCAGTGGTGTGCTCTTCTGCCCACAGATCCATCCACTGTACAGCAAGACCTCCTGAATGCAACAAGCCTCTATGGTGGTAAATATCAACACTGAACAAACATAATGAGCATTTATCAATAAATAATCTACCAGTCATGTCACTACCACTGTTGCATAGTCAGGACAAATCTAAATCTCAGATAAACTGTGGTTTTTAAGCATTTATTTTATCAGACCTCAGTCACCTGGCCACTGTTTGTTCATTTTAGTGTTGCATCAAGATGGTTACAGCAATGAAGGTTATTGCAATAAAGGTATGTGCAGCTTCCATCAATATCCATGACTCACTGAAGCTGCTCGAGTTTCATTTGTTGCATATCTATAGTGATTTTTTTTGTGACTGTGGATGTATAAATCATTTTTATATGCTTGCTGCACGTCAGTTGTGGTTGTTCAGGAGGCACAGCTTTTCATGTTTCTGCATATTCTCCCCAAAATACGCCATGGGCGGATAACATTGTCTGCATACACAAATGATGTATTTGTGTATTATGTTTTTACAATGATTAAATTTCAAATTATTTTTCAGTTTTTCCAACGTTTCAATTTTACAATGATAAAGTTTATTTTGGCCCTAGATATATTACATATATATATTAAAACCATTAAAGCTTTCTCAAAGTGTAAGAAAAATATTGTATAATTTCTTGACCTTTTTCCAAGTAAATACTGAAAAAGTAATAGACATAAAAGCTGTACAGCACATATTTATTTCTTTTTTTTTATGTATTATTATATAAAAATAATCTCAAATCATGGCTAAAACAGGAAACTAATTGATCTTCCAAAAGGCTATCAAAACAATTACTTTCCTGCAAATATCTCATATATTAACCACATGGCATCCCTACATTCAGATCTCATTCCAAAGAACCAATTATTAAATACCTGGAATAGAAGCCAAGTACATCTGCTAAAATCAATTCTACCTTCAATCTTTTATATCCAAGAGTTTTGCAGTGTAACCATAAATCTATTTTTAAAATGAAATCTAAAAGAACTGTACAACAACAACAAAAAACCCCAAAAAACAACATATAAATAAAAAAATAAATAAAAAATAATTAAAAAAATGAAAAGAAAGGAAAGAAAGAAAAAAAAAAAGTAGAAAAAGTAACATTTTATTTACCTAATGGGAATTGAACCAGTTACCTCTGATATCTTAAGTTAAACTATGTTCTAAACATTCTTCAATACATATTGGCAACTGCCAGACATTTTCAATGAAAAACATTTGTCAAGTGACATTTGTGTCCAACCTTTTATCAAAATTCCTTGAATAAATGGGCCATCTGCTCATAAAATAAAAGCATAGAATTAGAGACAAATATGGTCAGACACTGATGTGTCTGATAGGATTAAGGAAGTTATTTCTTGTATCTTAAGCAGATGTCCCATTACTTGTCCATATTCATAACCACAATTTCTTAATATAATAATAATAGAAGCAGAGATAATGTTATTTAATATTTCACAACACTGATTAGGTTTCCAAACATTCTCTTGGGAAGGAATATAATGTTAATATTTCAACAAATAAAGACAGCAGTTGTTCAAGAAATTCTGTAAGTTATTCATCTTAGTCTGTTTAAACTACATGTATATTACCACAAAACATGATGACACTGGTGATGAGTCAGTGTGTTCAAGTTTGGTGATGATTCTGATTTAGTTTCATTTTTTTTTCAATGAGTTTGAAGTTCATAACAACAGCTAATCAGGGATTTATACTGATAAGAAGATTGTTTGGTTTCATTTTTTCAAACCAGTTTAAAGTTAATTATTCAAAACAATAGCTTTTCAGTGATTTGTAACTAAATACCTTTTGAAGGTTGTCCTATCAATTCTTTTTAAGGTAGCATTTTATGAATTCATTTTAGAAACAATATTCAACTGATTTCTGTAATTGATCTTCTTTGGTGACTTCAATGGACAAGGTAGCTGAGTTCATGATATACACTTTAAACTGCAGAACAAATAATCAAAGTTAAAAAAATAAACAATTAAAGCTGTGTGATGTTAAAAAACATGAACCAAGTTTTAAATGTTGTTTCAAATTCATGGTCTTACTCTGCTTCCCTTTACAAGATATGCTGTGCTGATTAATGTTTGTTTATGTGGATCTGTGCACTACATCAGTGTCTAACATCTTATTGACTGACATTTTGTCTGTAAATCTTTGGTATGTTCAAGTATATTTGTAAATCTTTGGAATGTCCTTGTTGTTAAAAAAAACAACCCAAAAAACCCCCAAAAATAAAAAAACATACTTCAGACACATTATAACCATCCATATAATAATAGCTGAATCATCATTAGACAAATATTCATTTATTCATTCAAGATGGAAACTTGATCATTTCATCGCAGTGCTACTAAAACAGGCAGAAGAGTGTTTAAGAGCACTGAACCTCTGACCTTTTACATCTGTAATATGCTGTATAACTGAACCAAGTAAGTGTTCTGTTTCTGAACGGAAATGACAGGACAAAGAACAGATGTGCAGCCGAATGTAATAATAACTGTCAACTTCCCTGTGCCACAATAACAGTAGATTATACCACTTTGGTCACATTGTTCTTTTATTAACCATTGTTTCCAAAATAAAAATTATTTATTAGAAAGAAGGATAAACAAACAGCTGCAGAATACATTAATTAACACTTCAGAAAACCCAGACAAAATTTAAATTGGAAGAAAAAGCAAAGAACAATGACAATAAAATAATGTATCTTTCAAGACAAATCTCATGGACCTGATTATAAAATACAAGAATCATTATAAAAACCTGAAATTCAATCTGTTGGAAATGTAGATGTCTTACAAAGTAATGGAATCCAATTATAATAATAAAAGTTTTTAGTTTACCAAAACCAATAAATTGGCAGTAACGTTAATAAAATAATCATAAAAAGAACAAGTATAATCACTTTGATGATGAAGAAAACTGATACACAATTGTAATAACCAATGTTCAGTTTTTTATGACAGTAATCAACTGCTCTAAACAAAACATCTATTAAAGAAATAAAAATAATTATCTGTAGACTGCATGCTAGCATTATTTATTTTTAGTATCTGAAATGAAAATTAAATTTATCTGGGTAGGCAAACATCAATTTTCTGAAATTTAGCTTATGACTGGAACATTGATCTCGATACAGAAACTTAATGTTGAAATAAATAATGAATAACTGACTGCATGTGTCTATTTTAGTATAAATCAATCAAATGCTAAGCTAGTGAATTATGTAAATAGTAAATTAAAATTAGGACAGTATACAGACATTCCAGTATGACCCACACAGCTTACAATGTACTTTAATCTTTCTTGCAGGTTCTTTATGATCTTCTATGTGTATTATTTATGCTTTACTGCCTACTGAAGACTTATCAATCTTTAAGTATTGTATTTACCCATTGTATTTACAAATACTAAATCAAATGACATCTGACAAGTAAAATATAATGTAATGCAATAACCTTTAGATCTGCATGTACAAGTACAAGAAATTGTGTATCAATTGCCTGGACAGTATTAAGTTAATACTATAACCGAATAGATAAAATTAAGCTGGTTTGTTCTCAGTCATATGCTGGTGACAGATCTAATCTTAAGCATTAAGGCTAGCTTGCTTGGAACCATCTAAAGCGTCTCAGTTCTATGGTGGACAGACACGAATATGATCACTGAACATTTATATACACTGATATCACGCCATCTGTAAAAAGTTAATGAATATATAAGCCTTTCCTTGTTACATGTGATCAGTACTCTGACTGGTTATTATAATTTTAAAGAAAATAATCAAAAGGTTTCTTAAACCGAAAACCTAATCCATTGCTTTAATACTAAAATATTCTCCTAATAAGGTAGTCTCTACAGTTCAGTTCAACCTGTATCTTTAGGGAAATCTGAAAATGTTATCTGGAACAGATGACTGCTTTAATTTAAATAAACACAGCATTTCCATCAATATCGACTTATTAAATTTAAAGATAAGCATTCTGTTAAACAAAAATTATTATTACTATTAATTATTTGTATAATGGTCTTTGTTTTATATATATATATGTAGGCCTATATACATTAATAGTATTATACATTATTTGTAAGTCTAAGTTCACACACACACACACACACACACACACACACACACACACACACACACACACAGGAGAATGTTTAAAAAAAAAAAAAGATTGTTTGATTGATAAGCATTTAACAATATATAAACAAACCTCTGAAACGCTATATAACATCAAGGATCCTTTATCATAACAAATTCAATAAAAAGGCTGAGTAACAGTTGACACTTATCAAACACTGTACCAATATGTATGTATTCTCCACAGAATTTAGTTTTTTGTTTCTTCATCAGCATGTCCAAGATAATTTTATAAATATTATTAGTATTTATTTATCTGACACATATTTGTTTGTCATACAGAATATATAAGAAATCAGAGTATATAATTAAAATGAATAATACAAAATGTACAAAACAGATGGAGTGATGAGGAGATACATATATTTGAATCTGTTATATGATATGATATAGTATTCTATAACCAAGATGACATAAGAAATATCCTTCATTAAGTGAAGGGATGATAAAGTTTTTTAACATGTGTAACAGCACAGTTGTTCTAGTTTTGATTATGGAATTTTAAACTAAGCAAAATCTGCTCTTTGAGTCTTATAATAATTATAAAAAAAAACAAAATAAAAAAATAAAAATAAAAACAGAACTTCATTTTCTCTGAGTATAGGGGATAACTGATTACCCTAGCAGTATGCACATTATAAATAAATAAATAAATAAATAAATAAATAAATTTCAAAAATGGCAGAAATAAACGAAAATTACATATTTAAACAGCAGAACAGTCACATCTTCTTGAAGAAACTAAACAATTTCAAACTTTTAACAACACGTGACTGAATACACACATCACTTCTGGGAATGTTATTTATTTTAATAAACAGACTGACCAACACCCATCCACCCATCCCCATAAACCTGCTGAAGTAAAGATGCTGACTCACCTGTCTGCTGAATGTCAATCTGAACCACTTGCTGCAATCGTTCAACCAGGTACGAAATGAGAAACACAACCTAACAGTTCCATCTGCACTGTCCACATGTTGAAAGCAGATACCCAAACCAGATGGCAATCACTCATAATGACATAATCATCACTAAAGAAGACTGCAGCTGAAAAACAAACAACTTTATGCAAATAACTATTGAAACAGGTGAGGTATGTAGATTTGGAAACAAATATCTGATTAACTAGTTAAATAAACATTAATGTAATCAACACTAAACACTGCAATTGAAATGCAAAACATTATGCAAATAACTGTCAATATATATTACACTGTATGTTACAGGTGAAAATAACTGATATAATAAGTATCACTGTAAAAAGATGCAATTTGAACAAAAACAATGTTACAGCAATAACCATCTAAACAGATAAAGGATAATAACTGCCTTAAAAAACATTATAACTGATAAAATAGTTATTAAACAAAATAAATATAGTACGTGAAAGATTACTTTTAAAATGATTAAACAAACAACTGATATCCAAAAATAAAATAATAAATTATTATTTTATCAAGATCAAAGTTCCTGAGATGATAATGAAAGTGTAAAAGTAATTGTTTTTAACACACACACACACACACACACACACACACACACACACACACACACACCATATACATAATATATTTCACTGCAGTCAAAAGAGCTGAAACAAATGTTATTTTGTTAAAGAAAAATGACATCCCACCTTAAAACATGATTATAACTATGTAACAAAATGTGCTTCAAGGTGAAACAGCAGAATATATCTTAAAAGTCTAGAATAAGAATATCTATTTCATAAACTTAAAATATGCCATCAATAAAAATAACTTTTTAACAGCCAATATAAACAATACCTGTGACAAATGGATCCAGAATAAAGAACACAATACACCAATAATTTTTAAAAGAGTAAACAGTATGTCAGGAATAATAAATTACAGTGTATGTAGCTGCATTCAAAATAGAAATGGCTTAAATACAGTAACAAATGTTCAAGTATTAGTTAAAAATGCAAGTATGTTTAACATAGTTCATAATTTATAAATAGCTTGTTGAAAATCATCTGAACAATGCTAGTGGCAAATAATGAATGAGAAGAAAACTGGTAAACAAAGTTTTGAGCATTTAAAATAATTAATAATTTAAAATAATTAATAAGTGAATGCAGTTGAAACTAAAAAAATAAAATTAAAAATAAAAATATATATATATAATAAATTATGATTGAAAAGTCTATTTTTCTGTTTAACAATGTTTTTAAAATATTATATTTCAATTCTGTGCAGATTTTTGTTTTTTATTATTTTTGGAGCAGTGTGTTTAATTTTGTTTTTGAGAGGGTTGTTAATGTTTTTCCCCATAGACAACAAGTCATTTACTTGTTCATGCATTAAGTTTGTTTATTCCAATTTAATTCTGTAGTTGTATTCATCGTATGGGCAAAACCACTTTCATACAAAACAAATATCCCTCTGTGGAATACTATCAGCATAATACCTGTGATAGTTAAGAAAAACTTGGCTGTGTTTCATAGCTTTTTAACAAACATCACTGACATAATGTCTTTGTGTTAACTACACAAGTATTTTCTATTGCAAATAACAACAAATACAAATGGTATTGCTTGCCACTTAAGTGATCAAACAGTGACAACAAAGGAATTCAATGTGGATTTAGTCTTCTGTCGGATATAGAAACAGACAAATTTCAAAATGCCTGAGTTCACTGACTTACAATGATAGAAATACCTCTGGAAGATAAGAATTTTTTCCTATAACCTATCTAGACTAAAGATATTTTAGTGTTTCAAATGCATTCTGGAATGTTACAGATATAAACAGAAACAAAAACTAGAGATAGAAAATAGCAGTGTGAAAAAAAAAAAATTCAGTATGTGTGTATAGTTCATACTTAAGATATAAATATTTAACAAAATCATGATACAATAAAACCATTTTTGGCATCTTTATGTATTTAATATTTATGTATATGTAATATTATGTGCAGTTTAGCATGCAGAATAATACTGGATGTTCACTGCTGGTAATAAAAAAACTGCCCATATAAACATATCCTAAGGCTTCAAAGCATCACAGCTGGTTGTCTTAGTACTGTTAACAAAACTGTACATATTTCAAAGTAAAATATTTCTTGGTGAAAATATTGATATTTTTCTTGATTTTCACTGTTTCTGTTGTTTCTGACAGTGTCTGAAATTGTAATAACAATAATAATAATAATAATATCCGCAGAAACTCTCTAAGAAAACTATTTAAGGTACTAAATATTCTAAATGAAAAATAACCATTATCTACTGCAAACTTCATTAGCTAAAAAGAAAACAATCATTATATTCATAGAGCCAAAAATTCTAACAAAAATTATGATTAATATTTATGGATAACTTTTTCAGTTGATTAACCAGAAATTCTGTCTGAACAAGTCACCACCAATATACCTGTATATAACCACGAATTTTAACTTTAAATGAATGACCAAATTCACAGATAACTGTTTTGGTTGATTAACCAGGAAGTCTAACTGAATACAAATACCAGTAGGCCATATCCACAGATAACTATTTAAGTAGTTCTGAATAGGGAAACATTTTTTTTTACTAATATATTGACACATAACTTACTAGATGTAAGTCAGGAGAAAATGTAACAAAATATCTTGACCGATATCCATAGAAAACTGTTTCAGTTGGATGATCAGGAGTTATAACAGAAAACTGTCAGACCTAGAAAGGCAGACACTGACCAATTTCAACTGACTGAGCTAAATGACATTAATGAAGCTTGAAACTACTAAGCTTTGAGAAACTGCTCACTTCTTACTGACATCAACCTGTATATTAATCACAACAGTTTGATGCATTTATCCAAGCATTTTATCTATTATACAGTTAATTTTATTAAAGAGTTTATCTTAATTCAACAATATCTCTGTAATTTATATTGTTAGCTAAAGTGTTGATTTCTTTAGTGAGATTAGGAACTTTATAGGTGGTTGCTGCTACTGCTTTTGCTTTTTTATTATTTTGTAAATCATGGAAGATAATAGATATTTGTAATAATTATGAAAGAACCTTTAAATACCATCTTGTTCTTTTTATAATTTTATTTTTATTTTATTTTATTATTTTTTATTTTATTTTGAAAGAATGAATGAAAAAAAAAAAAAAAAAAAAAAATCAAGATCCAGAAATAATCAATATCTCAGAAACAGTAATTAAAAACCCCACAAACAACACAAAAAAACAAACCAAAAAACCCACAAAATAAAATGAAATCATAAAGATTATGCTAAAATACCTGATATTTATGTATTCTCAATGAAAAGCCAACATTTTTTTTTTTTTTGAAACCAAACAAAAGATTACCTCTGTGTTGAATCTAAGAGCTGCTAATGTAAACCCCAAGTTTTTTTTTTTTCTCTCTTCAGTTGAAGTGTTGTAAAAATAAGACAATGAAGTTATTTCAAGATAAATGCGAACAGAGTTCTGACTTATCTGCTCAGACAGCTTACAAAGCACTGGACTGTACACGTGTTTGTGTATTTATATACAGAGAGTTGTGGAACAGCTACATGTAATAGTGCAGGTAGCTTCAAGGTTTGGGAGTGACAAAGCAATTCATCACACAGAACAAATACTTAAACAACCTCACCCTTTCTTTTTATATACAACATTTCTTTACAACTAGCCTTCCTTTCCCTTTTTGTTTTATTCTTGCCATGTATCTTTATTTTATTTTTAACTTAAGTTTTCTTTCTTTCATAATTTATTTCGTGGTTTCAGTTTTTTCTGCTGTTGTTCAGATTTTCATATTCTTTCTTTTTTTTCTTTTTCTTCTTCTTCTTCTTTTTTTAATACTTTTTGATTTAAAAAAGAAGAAGAAAAGAGTAGGAAACTGGTCTAAAAAGGTCTGTAGGTAAACATATACTTAAGTGAAGTCAAATATCATTTTTAAGCTACAAGAAAAATAAATAAAAATTTGTATTTTTCTTAATATGCTTTATTTCTAGTGCTTATTATAACCATAAAAGAAACAAGAGGAAAGCAGAGACACTGAGTGAGATCAACTGACAGACACTTAGAGAAAGTGAAAGAGAGAGAGGAAAGGTATGAGAGAAAAAGAGGAAGTGAGTACAAAGATAGATATTTTTATTAACTGTGTGGGTGTGATGTTAAAGTGCAGTGTAAATGAAGCATATGAGATTATGTCAAAAAAGAAACAGCCTAATGGAATGTTCACCGATCATGCCGGACTTAAAATGAATAACAAAATAACAAAAATTTCTCATAAAAAAAACTTTTTAACAGCTTAACCTCTGGCTAATATTTTAACTTTACCTGACAGTCATCATTCTAAACTCTAGAACCATGATTCAACCGACATTAGCAACATTACAGTGACAACTGACATCACACAGAACATTTTTAAAGCAAAGTCTCAGGTTCATGAAAATAAACTCATACATCCTAATTAATCTCAAATTAAATCTTGTTAAGTAACTGATACTCAGAATCATCAACTGTGCAATGTAAGGTCAATCATTATAGATACAATACAAATGGATGCCTTGAGGTGTTACAGAGTTCAAAATCAGTTCACTGTCCATCATTTCTCACCTGGCTGACCGCCTTACATGTGACAGGTGCTTTAGAGTATAAACAGTGTACCCTGTACGTGGAGAACCACATGTATGTTTCATAACTAGCCTAATCTTTAATATGTAAACAGTAAATACCTACACTGAACAGTCATGACATCTAATATTATCACTTTATGTTTCTTTAATAGTTTCAACAAAATATATATATAAAAATGAAATGAAACAAAATAATCTGCTATGAACATTTAGGATAACCATTATTATATATTTTTAAAATTTCCAATAAACTGTAAAAAATAACTATCACATTAGACATTTTCAAACAATCTCTTTATTCATTTCTGATTATCATTCCAATTTTCTAAGTTTCAAAATAAAATATGAAAGAATGATCTGTAAAGCAGTTTTTTTAATACTTGTATCATAATCTTTTGAAAAGTATTTCTGTAATGAATGTACTTATATAATAATACTGGTTCATGTGAGGAGGAGTATTTTTATCAAGTTAATAATATTAAGTAAAATTAGGTTTATTTATACCTGGGGCAATGTTTTGAAAAATATGTAAATCCGTAACTATTTTAAACACACAAATGTATGTCTGAATTATTCATTTACAACATCTGACACATCTAAAATAATTAATCAGATATACAGTAAGAGAATTTTAACACTATTTATAAAAAATGTACGGAAATTTATTATTTCAAATATCTACTTCACATTATGTATACATGTCAAGTATCTGGTAACCATCTGGCAGTAGATATTATTATTATCATTATTATGCTAATTTACTCAAACAAAGATAATTTATTAAGTAACTTTATTATTATTGTTGTTGTTGTTATTGTTATTGTTATTGTTATTATTATTATTATTATTATTATTATTATTATTTTACTTAAACGAGGAAGAAAAATCTGTTGTAAAAATGAAAATATTTTAAATACTTCAGCAAGGTGACATGAGTGCTAAAAAGACGACCTCCTCAGTTCTGCTGTCTCAACGTGATCTTGATCAAATATCAGACACATGAATCATCTCAGTGTGAGAAAAGGTGAGCCATGCACCAGCATGATGCAACGACAGTCCTCCACTCACATAATAATAATAATTTTCTTTTTCTTCAGTATGTCTTACCACTCTGAAAGGTTTGCATTGAATTAGCTTGTGTAATTACACTGACAACCCTTGGAAGTAGTTTGTGAATTTATGTACAAATTCTTTACCAGTAAATGCAACTGGTTCATTTAGCAATTACATCAGACAATATTCAAACACATCTGAATAGAGAATACAAATACAAGAATCATGTCAGTAAAAAGAAAGTAATAATATCATTTTTATAGCATGTTGCTCAACTTTTTTCAACAGATAATTTTTCTTAATAGTGATTTTTATTTATGACTCACTACTTTTAACAAGGCAGGTTCATTTTTATTTAACACAAAAAAGTATAATAATAATAATAATAATAACAATAATAAAGTTCTTAAATTTTCCACAAACAAAATGTAAATACAAAGAAAAATATTAAACTAAACTGATTAAAAAAATCAAAACTGTTAATTTACTAACATTAAAATATAAAAAAAATAATAATAATAAAAAATAAATAAATAAATAAATAAATAAATAAATAAATAAATAAAATGAATTAAAAATAAATAAATAATACAAAATTTTTGAAAAAGAAAAAACTCACCTTGACACAAAATAATGTTTTGTACATTATTACTATACTTGTAACACAATTTTAGTTTAAAAGAACTTTGAAGTGCTGTACAATGTATTAAGTCCTGAAGATTCAGGACTAATACATTTTCAACAAAACAACACTTGATTTTACATGTAAGAAAACTTTCCTTTAAATATTTCTTGAAGCTGTGCAGTATGTGTACAAAGGACTGTTACTGTCTTAATGTTATAGTAATAAACAAGACATTGTATCTGTAACAGTATCATTTAAACAAGACATATCTGTAACAGTATCATTTAAACAAGATATTGTATCTGTAACAGTATCATCTGGTATTATTATGTCCACAGGCTCTGAGACTGATAGGAGCATATTTAATTCAGTCTGGATACATTTACTAAATTCTCACCTTTGTCACAGTTTGTGCATCTTTAGATATTCTAGATTTATATAAACTAATATTACAAAGTCAGCTGTAAGTACCATGGACTCACACAAAGGTCTTTTCCTGCCTTATCAGTACCTTATGATATATTAAATAATTGACAAACTCTAACAATACAATCTGTATAGTAAGGCCGTTGTTATCAGTGGGTTATCAGTGTTTACCTGTGAATACCATCAAGTTTGTTATCATAAAAACTGCATGGCATCTTATGAAATACCAAACATTTTACATTTGTAATTTGTTTCTTTAGAGAAAAACACTATGTAGCTGTAGTTATACAGAAAAATATTATAAGAAGAAAGAAGTATTAAATGCAAAATATAAGAAAAGTTTTTATAACATGCCAAAGAATGCAATAGATAAACTCAGTATAGTATTGTACATTTTATACAGCTCATACACAATTAAAAAATATTACTTTATGTACCACAAACAATGAATTAAAAAAATATATATATAAAAATAATGTAGCTTAGCATGCTATACACCAATGAAATTGTATTTAAAAAAATTTAAATTTCATGTTAGAAATTCCTGAAAAAAAAATCATAAGAATATACACTGACAAAAGATTTATGAACTGATGTTAAATACAAATAAAAAATATATTTTTCTAGCTACTTAATAGTATTACAGAAAGACAAGTTTCACTAAATTATGTTTATTATCAAAATTTAGCATTAAAATATTTTATCAATATCATGAATATGTCTATCAGTTATATTTAAAATATTTTTTAATAATGAAAATTCAGTTTTGGATTTAGTGTTAACTGATGCATTCAGTTTATCAAACAATCTAAATTTTACTGTAAGAGTACATCTATTTTTAACAATTCCTATCTTTTTCAGATTAAATAGATTTTTTTTTTTTTTTTTTTTTGGGGGTAGCAAAATACTACTATAATCATGTGAGCAATTAGAAAAGTTTAATAAAATGTAAAAACAAGTTCCTAGTTTATAAAAATGCAATATTATTAAACCCCAAAAAAGAATGAAATAGAAAATGGTTTTAAAATAATAAAAATTAACTTTTAACAGTATTTGACAACAATATTAACTGAAGATTTAAAAATAAATACATGATAAAATTCTTTAGGATAAAAAAAAAAATATATATTTTTCGTTATTGTTATTACTATTTTAAAATTATAATAATAATAATAATAATAATAATAATAATAATAATAATAATAATAATAATAATAATGCAATTTATTAACAAAACAAAATGTAAATAAATAAAGGAAATGGCACATTCTATAAACATTTTTACTGGTTTGTTACATATGTTATTTTTTCATTTTATTGTGATAATTAGCTATCTCAGTAACTGAGTGTCATTATCTGTATCACATGATTAGCCATCTGATGAAGGTACGCATCACTGACAGTGACATTATCATTTTATATAATATCATTTGGGAATTATTTAAAAAGAAATACTTACGTAATGTTATTCCCATCACTAAATTAAATGAACCATATAGAGTCAGCAGTCTTTTTTTGAGGATGAGAGTATAAATTTACAACAAAGACATCAGCAGTTACGAAGTTAGAACATTAATTTTGACATACAGTATACACTAATCACACTGTGTGCTGCGCTTTTTTCTTTCAGTGCCAGTCAATAATTATCTACCATTTACTATAAAGATCAGCAAATTACTACTTTTAAATCAAAATGATATCTTGTCAAATTAAGTTATCTATGAAAAGATACAGTAATGGTGTGGTTAACCGGCAAGATAATTACTAAAATCGAAAGAAAGTACATATAATACGATGCATCAAAGTGAAGGGAAGTGATAATTGCACCAGTTAATGAAGATAAAAAAAAAAAGTTTTGACCTATTTATCCTATAAATAAAAGAAGCTAAGATAGCATTATATTTATATAAATCTAATATTTACAAATAACATAATTCATTACTGACTTGTTAATTTTTGTTTGTTTATTTTTCAATTAAGTAATTATTTTTTGATAAAATTCCATTTGTGATTCTTTGTGGCAGCATCCGTTGATTCACATCTGTATTTAAATAAACACTAGTGCAGACATGGAACCAAATAAAACTGTATAAAAGCCAGCTGGAAAATATAATAAGTAATAATAAGTAAAGAAAAATAAAGAAAAATCTTAAATAAATATTAGTGTAAATTATGGAGAAAAATACTCATGTTTTCTGCGAAGCTGTAATAAATCTAATATGGCAGCGTCCATGGTATTTGAGTTTTAATCTGCGATTTCTTTGATTTGAGGAATTTTAAAGACGGTAATACACTTTATTTCTTCTTTTTTTAAAATAAAATTACCATTACAGATTCTAAGACAGTATGCATATATTTTAATTTTAAGATTTTAGAATGGATAATCGTGTAACAACTCAACGGTTACAAACTCAGGTTCACATGCAATAACAAATAATATATCATTATATGTATTTGTATGATATTATAAGCGACCTGAGTTACGTGAGTACCTCGAAACAAAATCATCTCTTATTTTAATGATACTGTCATAGGCATTAGAAGAAATATATTGTAGTATTTGGTTATTTATTGTATATTGTAAGTTATATCTGTATTCACTCAAACAATAGTTTATTATTTAAACGACCTTCTTTAAATTATTGCTCACCCTGTTACAAAATATCAACAAAGACTGAGCCTTCAGTTATACCTACTATCATACTGTAAGTATACGATATTGAAAACAAATAATAAACATGTTGTTTTAATTGATTTTGAAGTTAACTAATTAAAAATTTACATTGTTAAAATACATATACCGTCATCAGACACTGCAATTATTAATTTGGTGTATTCAAAATGTAGCAGGAAGAATGCAAAATAATTAAATATTTACAATATATTGTTGTTTTAGACAGTACATTAACATACTGATTAAAAGTTATTGTAATATTATTTTTCTTAAATTATTCAAGCATTAACTAATTTGTTAAAGCATTGAATACAGCATACTGAATAGTTTAAATACCAATTTACCAACTTTCAAATACAGATAATTAAATTTTAACATTAACAGTTTATTCATTATTTAAAATGAAAATGTTTTTTTGTTACCAAAGACTTTTTATTTCAAAAGAAAAATATAATAGGTATCTGAAACAAATAAGGAAAACACATAATTATATACCTTATATATTTTCATTATTTAATATAATACTGTGAATATAATATTTATTTATACATTTAATTTTTATTTAATTTTAACTTTAATGTTTTTTTTAAATTTTCAGGTATTGTTTTAAAAAACAGTTTTCTGTCAAAATGTCCCGTGTTCTTGCTACTAAGGTGTGTCAGCGTGGAGTGTCGTACAGTGTCAGGGATGCCAAGCGACGTGCTATGTTAGACAGAATTATTCGAGTAGACCAGGCTGGAGAATTTGGTGCTGACAGAATTTATGCTGGACAGTTAGCGATTCTGGGAAATTCATCAGTTGGCCCAGTTATCAAGGTGAGGCATTTTGAATGAATCCAGGATTTTGAAAATGTTACTTAGAAGATGAAAAGATGAAATTATTGTGATTATAATAGATAAAATTTATAATAATGAGTATAGAAAGTAGTGAAGCATCAGTGGCCTGGTTTATAATCTCTATGTGCAGATATATCTGAGAATATAATATAATCCTTAATTTATATATTCTAAAATGATCATTTTAATTCATTGATGTGACAGAGATATTTCTTACTCTCAGAGTATCAAAGAATTATTCAGTACTGTTGTCTTGATGGGATTTTACAGGTAGTATAAATGTAGTAACAAATATTTGTTTGTCATAAACATTTTAGCAGGTTTGCTAAGCTGAAGTTTAAATGCTGTCTTGGACATGCTACCTGAGTCTAAATGGTGTCATTAAATTCAAAAAAAAAAATCACTGTTTTACTTATTTCAGCAGTTAAAGAACCAAACGAAACATTTTTCTCATTCATTAAGCTGGTAGTTTCATTTTTTCCTATTTCCTTTGTGGTTCTTTTTATAGGGCTGAGGTTTATTTTTCAGGAAATGTGGTTACAGGAGAAAGAGCACCTCCAGACATTTGAGAATCTGGCAAGAAAACACAGAGCTCGCCCCACTGTGATGATGCCAATATGGAACATTGCTGGTTTCGCACTGGGTGAGAGGATGTGCATTGTATTATCATTTTATTATACTGATGCTATTTTTTCATAATTTTCAGCTGTTACAATTTAGTTTGAAGAATTGTTAGGGATATGTCACAAATATAATATACTTAAGGCATCAAAAATATTTAAATATTCAAAACTGCAATTTTAAAACAAGGTTTTAATGGTTCGTGAGTATTTAATGCTTTTTCAAAGTCCTAAAATGGGCTAGATACTAAAATATGCTTGAGAGAGAAAAGCAATAAGAACATGAACAACTGTTTTTAAATGACTCAGTAATATTTTAGATTGTTTTATGCAATTTAAAATTTTTAATTTTTTTTTTTTCAAATATAAAACAGGAGCAGGATCTGCACTGTTAGGGAAGGAAGCAGCTATGGCTTGCACTGTAGCAGTGGAAGATGTCATAACAGATCATTACAACAAGTAAATCATTTTGTCATTCAACTGTTACGAGCCTGGAAATAATAAAATAGTAAACAGCAACAAAAAATAAAATACTTACTACAAGTTGCCAGTTCATTTGGACTGTTTTAGTTTCAGCTTTGAAACAGAATTTAGCAATTTTATACACCTCAGCTCTGACAGTTTATTTAATTGATTTTTTTTTTTCTCAGTGGTGTAAACTGACCTTGGCCTTGAGGAATGCTGTATTTTCTTGTCCCAAGTTAATATGCAAACATTTGATGTTTTCTATGATTTAATCTTTTAGTGAGTGCTTCAGGACTTCAGTTGATAAAGGTGTTTGTGGACAAGGGTGTATATTATCTTTTTGCATCCGTATGTGTTGGAATCTGATTTACTCAAACTCTGTGCACTATGCATGTATGTGTGTGTGGTTGTGTTTATTAAGGATTTAACATATTTATCTTTCTTAATCAACAATTACTTAATTTATTAATTATTTCAAAATAAATAAATAAATAAAATTTAGCATCAGATGAGATAGATTTTTTTTTTTTTATCTCATTTGAATTCATAATTTTGTTTTCAGTCAAATTCGAGAACTGGTAAAAGAAGATTCAGAAGGAAATTCAGAACTGCTTGAGGTATTTTCTATTGATAATGAAATCTCTAATATAACTGGAGCTAGTTGTCTTTGTTAAATGCTTATAAGATAGGCATTTTGATGTAATAACAATAAATCATTTTCATATTAGTGTAATGCAGTTTTATCCTTAAGATAAAAGATAACAGTTTTGTTCTTTTTTGGGGGAAGGTGTAATGATGAGTTATCTGTTTAAATTTTTATTTCTACTATTTATTATTTATTTTATTTTATTTTAAATGTATTTTTAGTTTGTGTTTGAAGTTTTATGAAAAAAAAAGTTTAACACTTTGGAATATCATGATAACATTAATGTGCATTTCTTTTTATGTGAATTGGTAATGTTGCAGTAAAGACCTGAGTATTTATTTAATTTGAGTACACAGTTAATAATTTTACTTTTATTTTTTTCTGTTCTTTTTTTTTCTATATTCTTTAATTTTAAAAATATCATTAACAATCATTTATTGTTGTTATTACTGCTATTTTTCGATAATTAAAAAACATTATTTATCAAATCATAAACATTTTTTAAAATATTAGGTTTGAAAAGTTTATCCAATCTTGTTTCAGGCAATAAGAAAATTTCGAGATGACGAAATGCATCATCATGATACAGGTCTTGAACATAATGCAGAACAGGTATTCTGGTTTTGTCATCATTAATAACTTTTAAAATGGAATACAAAATAAGGAATTTTTTGTTGGTGTTGTTTTAACCGCTTGTGTCGTATTAGTTTTTATCTTAAATTTCTGATGTTAAAAAATAATATTCTCCATATTTTGTCATTTGTATTTAACATTCCATCATTTTCTTTTCTTCATTATTATTTTTTGTTCTTTCTTTGCTCCATTTTTCATTTACTTCTGCACTATTTGTTATAATTTTCTTTTCATTCATTTTATTTCCTCTTTTTTTTATGTGTCTATTTAAGCAATGTTTTGTTTTGTTACATTCATGGCTTTCATTTGTTAAAAATTTAAGAATTGTTATTTGTTTCAGGCTCCTTTCTACAATGCTTTGACTCAAGTAATTAAAGTTGGCTGCAAAGGAGCAATATGGCTTTCTGAAAGAATCTGAAAGTGTTTGTCTTATTCTACAAACTGTGAAAATCATTTTTTGTATAATAATTATTGTTCATTTAAATAAAAATGTTAGACATAGGTTGTTTTCAGATTAATGTTTCTCATAATGTTTAATCAGAAACAGATAAATATTTTTTTGATAAAAACACAATTATTAATGTTAAATAAAACCAATAAAAATATCAGTTCCAGGCAGATTAATATTTAAGCCTGTATTTAATCTCATCAGGGCAGAGGTGAATATAACAGTATACTGGCAAAACTGGAACAATTGCATATGATAATCAGGCATTGTGGTGGCTTCACGAAAATATGATACAGTTTACATTTTAAAGGTAATTTCATTTAAAAATGCTGACAACTGACAAAGATGAATTAAGTCATACTAGTTCATTCATTATTATTGTTGTATCTTTATGAGTTAATACTGATTTAAACTTAAAGAATATATGTATTTTTTTTTTAAAACAATTTCAACATATTCATCTGTCTGAAATTCATATTCACTTAAATCCATTTATCATTTTTTGTTAAATTGCTTCAATATTCCTGTATTTTTTAAGACAATTCACTAAATTACTTTTAATCACCTCAGGATGTAAAGTTAAATGAAATTTTTTATTAGTCTCCTTATCAAAATAATTGATTAAATCTAGACAAAACTCAAAATGTTTACCAAAATAACTTTTTTTTTGAAAAATTTCTCATTCAACATTTTAAAATTATTTCTACATTCAAAATGTTCACGTCACTTCCAAGTGTGGGAAACAAAACTGGACTTCTTTACATTTACTTGTTTTACAGTTAATAACTCATAACACAGGCATTCAAAATATCTGGCCTTAATACTTAATTGCTCATTGAATCAAATGAAGATTGAATAGTTTAAAAGAAAATATTAATAACAATGACAAGACTTGTGACTGTAATTATTTATTTTTAAAATACAGTTTATGTAATGGTTTATATATACAAATTCATATATGTTTTTCATTATATTATGAATTGCACCCTTCTAGTCTAATAATGACATAAACACAGAAATAAAGATATTTGAAATAAAATTAATTAAAACACCATTTTAAATAAAAATTAAAAGAAAAGACCCACAAAAACACATTTTGATAACCGGTACTTGAGTGTCAAAATGACCAAACTATACTATTTATATACTTTTATAATTCTAATTTCATCTTTATGTTTATGAAAAAACAACAAGTCTGTTAAAAAATCTCAGAGATTTAGTAAAATTGCTTCTAATTTATAAATTTAATCTTTCAATAGAATAAACTTTTTGCACCGTTATCCATTTAACATATGGTATATTTAAAATAATCTTTAAATATCTTAGATATCACTATTAAGGGGATTCAAAATATTATTAAAACTATTAGCAAGTAAAGATTTAAAAAAAACATAACTGTAGCTAATGTGTTGAATTTTCAGATTGAATTAATTTTTAAAATGAGCATTAACAAGAAATCAAGAAATAATGATTTTAAAAACGAAAATGTACTTTCCTTTTTAGTAGTAAATTTGATATTGTCAGAAACCTGGGAAGTTTCAATACATAAAAAGTGGGTAAATATTTTATTACATATATTATATGTATAGCTGTTGTTTATTTTTAGATTAGACAGTATATTTTATCAAAATATAGAACTGTAAAGGTATTTAGTTATTTTTGATTCAGTGATTGTTTCAGACATTTTCAAGACCAACTTTTACATACATTTTCTACCGAAAGTTACTGAATACACTTTTAATTGCACAGTTAATCAATAAATATAACTGATATTCAATAAATATATCTTATATATACAAGAGATGAACACACACATTTATGTAACTCAATACAAAGATTAAATAAATGAAATTAGTTTTTCCTTTTTATAAAATATTTTGGTACATTTCCAAGCAGTTGTTTTATTTCTTACTAGCTATCATAATACGTGGTAATAGTAATTATAGTGAGTAATAATAAAATAATCTCATGCAAATGCAAAGGACCTGATCTTTTTATTTTATTGTAAAATTACAAATATAACAGAAATGTTAAACAAATAAATAAATAAAAATCGTTGATAATAATCAACATCTTTACAATGATTAACTTGATGTAACAGGTTTTGTTTTTACGTATATGTATGAAATAACATTATTTGAAAGGGGAAAATACTTTATGATCAACAAAGATTAGGTGCTAATTACAAATAAAACAATAATTTGAAAATATTCATATTTCTAGGCTGTTTATAGATACACAGGGAAACTAATAAACCTGGAAAAGTAATAGTAACGATAACACATTTTTATTATTAATAAAGACAGCAGACAGTTATTATATAATGAAACAATGAACATATGTAAAGATAAAAAAATTATAAATTAACAATGATTAACAGTAAAAGTAAAAACTTTTAAAAGATTAAATAATGAACATATTCAACAGACAACACATTTTATAACTGTTAAGTAAGGAAGTAACAAAGGAGTTCATAAATCTATCACTGTTTTCTGATTATTTAATAAATTGAGAAACAATCTTTAAAATATTGTAAATTAAAAATTAACAAAAAAGAATAAAAAATAAAGCAGTGCATAGAAGAATAAAAGCAAAAGAATAAAAGAACACAAAACAGATTAACAACAAAATAAACATTTTTTTTTACTATGATTATATAAAAAAAAAAAAAAAAAAATAAAAAAATAAATAAAACGTTTATTATATCCATTTGTTTAATCTCACATGTTGCAGTGGTTTTCTGTTTGAGTAAACAAATGGTGGTTTTTGACAACTACTTTTTATTTTTTAAACAGTGTTTTAAAATAAAAACATGTTTCAACAGTGATAAAAGTAATTCATGCAGGAAGCCAAGAAAGCACATTTAACATTTATAATGTAAACATTGTGTAGTATTTAAAAATTAAAATTATTTATAATTACATAAATTAGTAAAATAAGAAAATAAATATTTGTTGAATACACACAAACAAATTTCCACACAAAATACAGTTATCAATTTAGTTCCTTTTTTAAAATAGAACTTTCTAACAGGATAAAAATTAAGCATAACCCATCTAATAAACTACTTTTACTATTCATCTATAAAATTATCTTGAAATAAAATAAAACCAAAATTATGCCTGACTTGGTATATATACTGCAAGCTGAAACTAGTAATAGGTCCCCTCTTTTTATGTTTTCCTCACCAGTTGAGCAATCATATATTTCTTGTGAAATAACAAAACATTCCAACATGGATCAATAAATGTCTTGAAAAAAAATGAAAACTACTTTTAACTACATCAGAAAATGAATCATCCTGAAGCTATGCCATTGTTTTTCTGTGCTTCAATTATTTTTTTCTCTTTCTGTTCTTTTTTCCTGTTCCTTTCTTCATATTCCAATCTGTATGAAAAGAAAAATGAGAACTTTTAACATTTATAAAATTTTATCTGAAAAAAGTTTAAGGAAAATTATCTTGTGCACAGTTTTGGATTTTGATTAACTTGTTAACTGATTTTCATGTTAATGTTAAGTTTATGTTACGAATGTAGTTTACTTAATATATAATTTTTTTTTTTTTTTTCCTTATTACAATATTTGAATATTGCAACTTGTGAATGTTATTAGTATTTAGAACAACAAATGTATCAACAGTTATGTTTATTAAAATAGTTTTAAAATATTTTGGTCATTATTCAAAAGTTACAATTTGTTGTGTAACAATTTGTAACTGGAGTCAAATATGTTGAACTAAATATAGACATCAAATTATTTGTGAACAACAAAATTGCAATCTTTACTGAGTTCACTACATTTCAAATACCTCATTTGTTTCATGATCTTGATAATACCAAACACAAAAATGACAGTCCTCAAGATATCTCTCAAAAATGCATTACTTCTTATTTTAAACAGAAAAGACAGACATATTCTAAACAGAAATGAATACCTGTGTTTTATAATTCTTTCTATGATCATTTGTGTGGTCAGGTCATTTCCACTGTCTATCGACTTGAATTTATTTCGTTTCTTGGGCTCCTATAACAATAACATGTACATTTTAAAATAACAATCTTAAATCTTTCATTATTGTTCATAGAAAGTTCAAGGTGAATGCAAACTAATTTAAATGGTTAAAACTGTGAAAACAGACACATGCATTCACAACTGCAAGTATAAAAATATTCATAATTAAACTTAGGTTTACTTCCAAAATCTGCTTCAGTTTCAAAATCATTCCTCAGATTTTTCTACAAATTTGCTATTCCTGAAGATGCTTCACATATATATTAAATAAATCTTGAAATTAAACAAAATACAGAGAATAATAAGTTTTATAAATCTTTTTATAAATGACTTTACACAAGATCAAAGTATCTAACACAGAAATACACAAGGGATTAACTATGTACATTCTATAGTAAAATTCATAAAGTTACCAAATATGGATCACTCCCATCTTCATCAGGCATGATTGGAGTCATTCCATGACAAACTAGATCAACCTTTAGAAGAAAAAATTTCTTGTGAGTAAAATAGAACTGTTCACTTATCAGACTGAAATCTGATACTGGATTAAAACTATTTTGAAGCTCATAATTTACACTATAATATGATAAAATTGTAATTCGTAATTTATAATTATTAAAATGTAATCCACAATTACAAATAGTAAGAATTAAATGATTAAGGTATCAATGAACTAAAAATATTCAGTTACTCCTGATCTATGAAAAATTATTATTATTATTATATTTAAAATAAAGTTTATATATACAGTATTCCCTCGCTATTCGCGAGGGTTACGTTCTTTACCCCCCCGCGAATAGCGAAAAACCGCGAATATTGGATGCAGTTTTAAAACGTCTATTATGAGATTATATACGGTACTAAATGCTTCCCAAACACTTTCTAAAGACACTCTTACTCATTAATACAGTAATAATGTAGTAATATTGCATGCAGTTATGTATTTCACTAATGTAGTAATGATAATGTAAACACATTTTAAGTTTGTACTGAAACAATATTTTAATCAGAAAGAAACGTAAGTACATGAGGACAGTAACACCGCATAGCATAGTTACCCATACAGTATTACTGCACCGTAAAGTCATTTTCTATGCGTACAACATATGTATTAGAATTGACAGAAAGTGGAACAAATTTAAAGGCAAAACAGACAGATAAATACAGTACGCACAGTTCAGGTAATAATATGCAATTAAAAACATTATTAATACACGGTCACAAAAAATATGCACTGTATATACAGTGTATGCATTTATAAAAAAAATACGTACTGTATTGCAATAATAATTGAAAAAATTTGATATTGTTTGTGCGGTTTACCGAGCATTTGTTTTTATGACGTTATGACGCTAGCCTGGTATACCAGCATACGATGCGATATGGTTAAGAGCCTAACCCGCGAATATGCGGGGCCGCGAATGGGGAACCGCGAATAGGTGAGGGTATACTGTATATATATCATTTTAATATTACCTTAAAATGATCCATCAGCTCAACAGTCACTGAATATGGAGCACCTATAACAACCTCAGATACATGCTGAATACAAAAAATAAAAATTAATATATTAGTTTTTTATTTATTTAATTTTTATTTAAATAATACAGGTATAATCTGTTTTAAAAATGCTAAGAACTATGTTAAAACATTCTGAGGCTCCTCGATGGCATTTCAAGAGCTTTTCATAGTTAAACTAATTATTTTTCCTATATCAATTAATAAGTGCATTTGTGGTTAATTATAGTTAGAAATGAACTAATCAAAACTGTTATAAATCAAACCTTGCATGCAAGAACACTGAGCACTCTCTCATGAAGATTCATGATTGGATAGTTAGCTCCCTTGTATCTGTTCACAGTCTGGAAAATAAAACAAAGGTAACAGTTAGAATAATTTCTGTAAAACAGATGCATTTCTTCACAACAGAAAATTATGCAGTTTGTCCTTGAGATTAGTGGTGAGAATTTCTAAAAATCAGTGATACTTAATATATCATAACTTAATTTTCACCTTTTTACTAAAAGTTTTCTATAAAAATTTCAATCCGATAAATTGTATTTATATTCATACCTATTTTGATTTATGAAAATCTTGTGCATATAGTAATAGTAAAACAGTGTGAAATATTTTATATTACAGCTTTATTTATTAGCTGTAAATCCTATGTTCAGGTTTAATATATTTAATGGTTAAATTCTACATAGTTTGCTTTCATATATTGTTTTCATTATATCCAGTGTACTGAATCACAAAACTTAAAAGTAATATCCATATTTATATGTGTTCTACAGCAAAAACTGTTTATCACACATTTCCTAATAAAGAACAAAAATTTATAAATATCCAAGGGGAGAGAATAAACATTTCCACAAAGCTATATGCATAAATGTTGACCTGATTTAGTATTCTAACTGGGGCTAAAATAAGAATAAATTCACAATAGTTTTTAACTTACATTATCTGTGTGGAGACCAACTATAACAAAATCACCATAAGATGCTGCCTTTTCAAGAAAATCTAAATGACCAACATCTAGAAAGAGTTAAGTACAAACTAAAGAAATTAAATAATAATGTTATCAGTTGTCATTTTAGTCATTTATGATCTGTTCTGTAATTTATTACATAAAGATTAATAACATTTAAAAAAATTATCTAAATTACTTGTATGGTTTTATAAATCAAAATATGTCTTCTGGATTTAATTTTAAAATACTGACAAAAATGACAATACTTTGGACTAATATGGACTATTTGTTTGTTTTTTTTTTTATGTTAACTGAAAATTTTTTATTTTATAAAGAGTTGATTTTAGAATATTTCTTTAAAATGTAAAAACAACAACAAAAATAAATAAATAAAAATAAATAAACAAATAAAATAAAATAAAATAATGAATTTATAACATATAACATATTTAAATTTTAATATTTAAATAGATATATATGTTTTAAATATCTTCAAATAATTCATAATTAGTATGAAAATGGGCATCTAAATAAATTCAGCTTAACTTTCTTTCTTTTTTTTTTTTAAAGAAAAAAAGGATACGGAAAAGATCAAAGGCTCCAGCAACATACACAATCTTGTCATCTGGTTTTGGTTCTTTACCACTGGCAAACTGAATTATTTTCTGTGAGGTTGCTAAAAACTGACAGACGCCTGTATATGGACTGCGAGTTGTTGAATCCTGAAAGCAAAGATAAAATAAAAATATATATATATATATATAATAAGTATATATAGTATATATATATATATATATATATATATATATATATATATATATAGATGACATTTTATTGTTGCTTTCAGGATTCAACAACTGACAGTCCATATATATATTTATCAGTAAATAAATAAATATATTTTATGAATATTGTCAAAAAAAATAATAAATAAAAAATAGAGTAAAAATAGATTTAAAATAAATAAATCTTTTTTTTTTGTTAATATATAATGTAGATACTTTAAATTTATTTACTTATCTTTTTTTTTTTTTTAAATAATACTTATTTCCTTTCTATGTGTGCAAATTTTTTAGCTGTAATATTAATAAATCAATAAATAACTAATAATAAAAAAAAATTAATAACAAAAAATTTCAAAAATGTATTAGTAATTAATAACTAAACTGCATTAAAAAGTTTTTTTAAAAATACTACTTAATTTGTAATTAAATATAATGTATTATTTCTGAAAAGAAATATACTTACTTATTTTCCTGGAGAAAATATATAAAAAGTTTAGTGTGATATTTTACTGTATAAAAAAATAAATGTATTTATATATTCCCTAAGAAATAAAATAATACAGTGCTTTTAATTAATGTGACCATCAGTGCAGAATTTCATAATTTATGTGCAGTAATGAATAATAATAATAATAATAATAATAATAATTTAATTTTTATTATTATTATTATTATTATTATTATTTAGTAAGTTAATTAAAATTAATTGAAATCTAGCTGTGCAAACTATATTACAGCAATGAATATCTCTTCTTTTTGACATTTTATATAAAACTAAATGTAAAAAAAAAAAAAAAAAAAAAAAAAAAAAAAAAAAAGAAAACCCCAAAAACAAACAAACAAAACAATCAACAATAATAATCAAGAAAAAAAAAAACATTTAACTAATTGTTCATTTATTATTCCTATTAAGATAATTATTATATTATAAATAACTGAAAAATTGAAAAATGAAATTAAAAGTATGAATGTTGCTTTATAAATCAGAGAGGTAGAGTTTGTGTGAGTTTTTTAAAAAGAAAAAAGAAAACTTGTTGACAGCTTTACACCCAAGTTTATTAATTCAGTTAATGACATGTTTAAATGAAAATGATGTCAATGATTCATCTTCACTATTCTAAAGTTATCCTCAAAAAATAAATATTTATCATTTTATATCAACATAATTAGAGAAAATATGTAATAACAGACTGTATGACTGAAATTATGAAACATAAAATTAATTATGTGATGAGTTAATTTTATTTGAGATTAAGACCAGTAAAATTTTATACACTGTCCATTTCTAAAATTTTATGTAGGAAAATGTATCTGACATTTAAACATTAACACAAAATGTATTCACTGTTGAGAAAAATAAATAGGTTTAAAGATGTTTATGAAAGATGTCAACAATTTTTTTTTAAAATAATGTAACAAAAAAACCCACCCCAAAACCCCCACATTGGCAACTATTGATTACTGGGGACCGATGAGCCATGGGAACCTTTGATCAACCCCATAAACTTTTGACTGCAAAATGGTAGTGATTCAACTACTATACATGTGACCTTCACCCATATTGTTTGGAGAGGTTTGGAGCAGTCCATCAACATACAAGTTAAAAAGTAGATTTTTGATTACCTTCACTTATTTTTTATATTTTGTTACGTTTTGATTACAATTTAATACTGAGATGATAATACATATTTCTGTTTTTTGTTACTAAATTCTTTTGATCTAACACAGTTTTAGTTGATTCCCCATGTGGTTCTCTGGTACACTGGATAACATAATGAGGACCAATGAGCCATTTTCTATGGCATCCCTTGGGCAGGTGGCTTATTTGATCCCACTGATTTCAGAGGAATATGTAGATATAAAATCAACATTATTTGATAGATTATTAGTTACTGGTATTACTTTTCTTCTGGATAGACTAGAGTGCTATATCTGGTATAAAAATAATGTCTAGAAAGAAAGAACAGAAGACAGACAGTGGTCACTTTTCAGCAGAGCTAATGAAGAGCACTGTTCACATCGGTGTAATTACATAATCAAAAGATGACAATGGGGATTATGAAGTCCATTTTCTCAAAACATTTCCCAGGCACACTATGTCATGTGCACTTACTGAGCCAGAAAATATCTTAATAATGGCTCACCTGTTGGCAAACTATCAAAAAAGAAGGGAATTACACAATTCCCCTAAATTTGATGGGTTCAATTTTGAATAAATTCAGCATTAGTTTAGGACTCTTGAATTTACAATGAAACCATGGAGAATGAAAAAATCATTTTGGGGTTCAGTGTGTTGAAAATATAAATCATCCCTAGATTATTACAGTATGTGCATCTCAGATGAAATTTATGACAGGAATTTAAAAAAAAAGGTTTTCATGGATGTTGTTTCTAACTAATTTCACTGTTCTTTATCCTGGGAACTGATGAACCTTCATGGACTTTGTAACATAAGTGTCTCCCATAATGTCTCCCTATCAAACTCTGTAATGTAGTCAGGAGCAATAATGCCTCTATAAGCATCAACAGTTTTTCAGTCAACAGCTATCAAAGGTGAAATGGCCAAATATCTTAAAAATGGCTCATAGGTAACCCAATTTCGTGTGTGTGCGTGTTAAAAAAAACATAAAAAAGCCCCATGTAATTAATTAGTAATATTCATTTAGAAATGAAAAGTGCACTAGGTGTGTGAATATGAGGTTTTATTATATACAGTGTAATATGTGAAAAGAATATTATGGAATAATTCAATTTAATTAATGGATTTTATTTCAGGGGTTGTTTTGCTTATATTAAATACTAACTAATTGGGAAATGTGTATATGTTTTTGTATTTGTTTGGATGGTTTATATAAATAAAAGTAGTTGATTTTTAAGTTAAAATGTTTAAAAAAAACTCTAAAAAGGATGATGTAAGAAAAATGAGTTGAAATGAAAAAATTTGGATTTATTCAAAATACAAAAGAAAATAAAAGCACTCTCTACAGTGTAAGAAAACCACTCTAGCCAAAAACAGGTCAATGTTTTCCATTGTTTTTAATGAATAAAATGAACTGATGAACACCAGCACACTGTAAACTGCCAGTTTAACTGGTTTTGATTACTTTATATATAATAATGAACACCTGGATGCCAGAAATTTAATAATTGATAAAAAAAAATATTATTCACACATCTTCAAAATTATTGTAATTGTCAGACTATTTAAAATAACTACTGGAAAACTGTAAACATTTTTTTTTTTTTTTCTTATTTACTCTTTTCTTCATTTCTGGCATTTACAATAATTTGGTTTTCAAAAAGTTTTATCACAAATTTCACCTTTCACTTTTATAACCTATATAAAAATATTTAAAAATTCCACTTAGATGAATAAAACATCTATAATAATTATCTTCTTTTATTTTAGACCACCCAAAAGAATTGCTTAATTATTTATAATTTCAGCTTACACAAACGAAGTTTAAAGTGTGTGGTGGTAAATGAAAAAGCTTTTGCATATGGCATGGAAATAAAAATAAAATTTCACACCTGGCATTCCTTTGTTAAACCATTTCCCTGTTAATTTAAAAACATGCATATCTGTTATTGTGACAGTGATATTTTAATTAAAATATGTCTAAATCAGATATCACAGCTGTGACCAAAATATTTCTATTTTAAAAAGAGTTATTTTTTTGTAGAGAGGTATACAGATATAAACTTCCAGGTACTGTTTATAAAAATTATAAATTTATTTGATGTATGTAAATGAAAAAAAAAAAAAATTACCATCCTGATGCTTCTAAACAATGGAACAACTTTACAACAGCAGACAAAAATAAATAAATAACAAATAAAGAATAAAAACACTTGCTTACAAAATTAAATATCCAGTGTAGTGCATACTGTTTTATAATATGAATACAGATATGGCTACTGGTCATTCATATTGAAATAAATTAAAATACAAAGAAAAGCTTAAACATAAAACCTGAACCACATACTGTGATTACACTAAATAACAAGGACTAAAAACCAACCTGACTTATTGCATCAACGTGTTCTGAATTAGGAGCCTGTTCATCTCTCTGGTGATGTGTTTTAGTAACCAGCAACATTCTGAAATAATAATAGAAACCAGCCAGTAATATTATTATTTTTATTGTTATGATAACAATAATTAAAGTTAAATTATAATAGCAATAATAAGAAGAATGTAGTAATAATAATAATACCACCATAATGATTAGACATTTTTTATATTAATATCATAATGATTGTAGCAATATTGTAATAACAGCATAATGACTGTAACAATATTGTAATAACAGCATAATGATTGTAGCAATATTGTAATAATAGTATAATGATTGTAATAGTATAATTCATTATTTTAATAACTGTAGATAGCATCATATGCTACAACAATTACAAAAAGTCTTTGTTTATCTTTAATATCTTCCAATCAAATTGGAATTGAGAATATAGCCAAAAAGCAAATTTATAATAAAATATTTTAATACATGTCTCCTCAACAATCTATGAAGGTAGTGTAAATCTTCAAAACTGAATCACAGTTATCTATGAAAAATAAATTTTCATTTTTTTGTAAAGTCTAAAATCTTTTGACTTAAAATTTGCTTGAAGTATTCATATATCAACTGCAGTTAAAATATCAGTAACTGTCATTTTTTTCATTTTTGTTTTTTATATTAAATAAAACTATATAAATATCAGAAAAATCTTAACCTTCCGACAAGATCTGTTGTTGATACCCCCTGTGTTCTCTTACATTCTCTGAAAATAAAAATATTGGAATATCTTTAAATACAGAATTAAAAAATTAATCTATGATTGATGGAAAATAAATAAATAAATAAATAAAAAACAAATGAAAATAAAAAATGAAATAAGAAGAACCTCTAACTTGGAAAAAGGCTGTTAGACCATTCAATACTGCTTTCAGTTCAAACTTATAGGCTGAAGTGCTGATTGATAATAAAAAAGTATTGATTTAAATTTTCAAAGTATTGAATTTAAAGTTATAGAATCTTTTTATCTGATTGAAGTATTGAATTTATGGTTATAATATAGAATCTTTTAGCCAAAAAGAACTGCAACCCAACCACTAGTAAAACATAAAGTGTACCTGCAATGAAATGATCTATATTATATTTTGTATTATTTTTTTTAAAATTAATTATCAGTAAGTATGACAATAAGTTAACAAACTGGAGGTATAACATCATTTTGTCCATAGAAATATAAAACTATTCTTGTAAAGATTTACTTAATCTATCTCATTCTATTTCTTTTTTAATTATTATTATTATTATTTTTTTTTTTTTTTCTATATGTGAAATGAGATCATTGTGAAATATCATCTAAAGTGCATTCTCATCCAATCTAGTGTCACACTTTATTATTAACAAAGTTTTGTATTAACTTTTATAATGCATAAAGTGAGCTATGACATTTTAAATTTACTCTGTATATTTTTGCATGCATATATGTGTTTGTGTATGTGTGGTCTGTGTTTTTGTGTTTCTTCTTCATTATTTTTTAAGAAATCAAATTTTTGCATGCATTTATGTTTGTGTGAGTCTTCTTCATTATTTTTTAAGAAATCAACTTTTTGTAAAGAAAACTCTTCACATACTTGTATCTTCCAGCATCTTTCACCAGCTTGTAACAGTCTACTCCCTCAGCAGAAACTGTGATGTCATCTGTATGAAATTAATCAATATTATACAATACTATTCAGTGTGTCGAATCAATACTGTATAATAAACATTTGGTATGTCATACAACAGTTGTGTCACGTAGCTAGCTACTCACTGAGTCATGTTCCATAAAAACTATTTTATAAGCAGACTGTTTGAGAAAGCTGAGTCATATTAATAACTCATATTTTTCATTCAGCATATATATTAATCAAATAAAACATAAATATTTACATATGTTAACATATTAATTAAAAGTCCTGTTCAGTATTTTATTTCAGATACATCTTATTAAAATAAAAAATTAAATAAAAAAGTGAAACTGTAATCCTTTCTTATTAACGAGCAAAAATAAATAAATAATAATCTTAAAATTATAACATTTAAAATCATAACTAAAAATGAAAAGTTTCAAAATAAACATTTTATGCACATACACAATTAATTTGTTATGCTATAAAATATCCACTGTATCTTACAGGTATAAAAAAGAAGTAAATAATCAAAAATGAAATAAAATAATAAAAATATTTTGAAATTTTTCTTGGCATATACAATGACAAAACCAATCTGGTTCTGTAAATTTCACATTTTTTTGTGAAAAAAACCCCTAAATTTAGAAACTTTCCAAATCTAATTTCCTTTACCTCCATGAACACAGAAATCAATATTGTGTGCATCTAGAGTCTCCACTGTTGTCACATATGGAGCATCTTCAACCACCTATTTAAAACAAAAATTTCTATACTTTATTTAGAGTATATATTTTAAAAACAAATTTAAAAATAAAATCTTACTTAAAAATAATAAACATTTATAATAATAATAATAATAATAATAATAATAATAAAAATAAATGTAGACATGTTTATAATTTTCAGCTACCGTCAGGCAACTAATTAATATAGTTAATTATATTAATCATCTGTAAATTGAGCAAAAGCAGAAATTAAAATTATTTTATGTTCTAATAATTGTAACATACAAACATTATAGGATTAAAAGGAGCAATTACAACAAACAATAATATTAATAAGAGAAATAATAATAATAAGAAGAAGAATTTAATTACCTCATCAACCCACTTTATCCCTCGTACCATCTTGTAGCGTTCTTGCTCATTGTACACTGGTGGTCCTTTGTGTTTTGTAACTTCAGCTTTTAAAAGAAAACAGAAACACTGAATTCATTCATAATATATCTGCATAATAATTAATGATTTCTCAACTAATAAATAGAATAAACTATTTATAACAATATAGATTGTAATTATTAGCTTTTTAAATTGTAATAATTAATTTCATTACTTTTTAATATTATTAAGGATTTTTCAGCTGGCATACCAAAAATAACTGTGAATGTAAACTAAGGTTTTATTTCAAAATATTCTTATATTCTATGATTTAATTTAATTATATTATATTTTTGTAAAGGCCCCCCTCAAAAAAATAAAATAATAAAAAATAAAAAAATAATAGAAAACCTTATCCAAATAAAACATCTGAAATGTTTATTTATTGACATTATTAAGAACAAAAAGAACGAAAAAACTTTTGTCATATATACACTATGAAGAAAGATATATCAATCATTTAAATGTGTTATCAATGCAGACCATTATTTCAAAGTAAAACGCATGTAATTCAAGATTGTACAAAGATGTTAAATTAAACTTAACAAAATAAAATACTTACCATCACTGTGAACTCCAACCACAAGGTAGTCTCCATATTCTTTTCCCTGTAATAATAATAATAATAATTATTATAATAATATCAAAACAAAATAAAACCAAAAACATTATAGGACCATATTTCAAATTTATGAAAGAAACATGAATATATATATATTAAACAAAATTATAACTGATAAAACAGATCAAACTTACATAATAATGTGAAATAGAAACATACAAAAACCCCAGTCATAATGAATATTCTGATACAAGACAAAACATAATAACTGCTGCAAGACACTTAAGTTTAATTCAGTTTCAATATAGACTGATCTGCATTTGTCATTTACACATATTATTTATTACTTTTATTATTATTATTATTCACTGATTTTATAAGAACATACTATCCTAATTAGGTTCTCTTGCACTCCTTGTTTGTTCACATGTGAAAAATTTATTTCTGAATCAAAATGTCTGTTAATTCATTAAGGTTTGGTTATTATAGTGGGGACTGGGAGATGCCGTTGGAGGTCTTAGTTTAAAAATAAACTTGCCTGAGTGGAAAAACAACCTATAATAACTCAACTTAAACCTGGTTATTTTTACCACAACCCACCTATAAATTATGTTACAATAACTTCACTCTGCAGATGCAGATGCTTGTATTTTTTTTTTTTTTTTTTTTTTTTTTTTAACCCCATAGGGCTGCAATTGTCATTTTGAAGAAGATATTCATTTTTATTCCACAGAGCTAAGGATACATGGCAGGATTCAGTTAAGCACATGATACTTTCTTAATGATTTTCTGGTGTTTTCAGTATAAAGCACATTTTGTCATTATAATCAAATAATCTATTTTTGTGAAATGCAAATGTTAACCTGGATAGTTCTTCCCCCAACAGAATATTTTGTATAACATCCTTTTTCTTTTCTTTTTTTTCTTACTTTGTTTATATATTATTATAATATTATTTATTTAAATTTTAGCTTGTTTATGATTGTATCATGTTGTTTTATCTGTATTATCCAGGGTTTTTTGGCTTTTTTGTTTTTTTAAAGCAGAAAACACAACAGCTAGTCTGTTATGTCTTTCACATTTATATCACTATCTACGTAAACTTATATATGTATATATGTGTATGTCTGCATGTATGCATTCACAAATACAACCTCATTTATATTTTAAATACGTGTAATGCATACAGATCAATATACAACCACATGTCAGTTAATCACCACTCTTCAAAGTAATCTCAATTCAGTGCAGTACGTCAAACACTTAGTTTCACTATATCAATACCTTGCACCTTCTGGTACCCACATTATTTATTTAATATCAGAGATTATTAACTTTCCTCCACTCACATAAATATTATTTAAATTCTAACAACATACACTCAATATCTTACTTGGAACCATGATATTATATTTATTTCATGTATATGCGCACGCACACACACACACACACACACACACATTAATTAATTATTCAATTAGTTTTAATCCTTGAAAAAATCTTCAAGACATTTTGATTTTAGTTTCTATTTTATTTTAAAAAAAATAATATTAATCAAACAAACCATCTTTCTAAATCTTTATTAAAATCTTATTTCTTAAATACAAATATTTTTTGTTTCAACTCTACACCTATGTGATAATTTAATTTTGAACTATAGAAAATAATTAAAAAGAACTAAGAATGAAAAACTTTATGAAAATCAAATTACATACAAATATTTATTATATTATTTTGCTAAGTATCTGATTATGACATAACCTAAACATAATTCAGATCACTTAAGATGAATGACTACATAGAAAGCCTGCCAAGCACAAACTAGAAATACAGGCCTCCCAAACTGAATGAAAGACAGCCACTCAGTAGAGGATCAACACAACTGAAAATCTTTTAAAAGTTAAAGCAGTCATATTGTATATTATATATCAAACATGTTTTATTGCTGTGACGTAAACCAGTTATTATATTTCTGAAACAGAATAATTCTGGACTTTTTTTTTTCACCTTCAAAAAAAAAAATAAAAAAAAATAAAAAATTATCATGATATGGTTGGATAAGCTCTAAACTGTTTTACTTCCTGCTTACCTAGACACTATTGTGTGTAACTTGACTACATTCTTATCACCCTGGGACTACTGACAAGTACTGAATGATTACAAATAATAGCAGTGACTGAACAAAATTATAAAAGCCTTCTTTAGACATACCTAGGGCATCATCACTAGGTCACATTTCATTTTACAGTGCTTAATATATTTTTTTATCATAAGATTTCAATAAATAAATGAATATAAAAGTAAAGTAGAAAGCACTGCGCTTACAAAAAAGGTAAAATAAGTATGCGTGTGTTTGCAAATAATAAATCAAATTTTTCAAATTTATCTCAAGATAATTCTTACATGTTCCTCACTACAAACATAAAAAAAAAAAATTAAAGAAACAAAAAGGATCCCCGCAAATATTCACAATTCATGAATCACATATTAAAGATTTTATCTTGCTGATATCTGGTTATCAAACTTAAACATGTTAAATTTACACTCACTCCAAGCTGTAGCTACTTTTCTTTTATATACTTCATTTCAAAATCAAATACAATGACCCAGATATTTTTTGTTACAATCAATCAATCAAGACAAACATTCAGTGCCTAGGAATTTATCAAGAAATCTGCCTGACTTAACACTGTTTAGATTCAATACACTGTTATAATTATTTTGTTGAATAATGTTGACCTTAGTTACACAACAATCTATGACAATTATCAGCAGTCTACAAAACAGATAACCATAAGGGATAGATCCAGATTTCCAAAAAGGGGATGCCATCATTGTGAATATAATTTTCACTTTAAAGTATATTAGAGTCTGTAACAGAGAAAGAAGGAAGTGTGTATATATGTCTTGTAAGGGTTTCATAACATAATTTTGATAAATAGCAACATTCACAATAAAATTCCACTGCATAAAACACCACAGTTTGGTTGCTATGTGAGTAACAAGATATTGTGTAAGGAATGAAATGTCTGAATAAAAAGAAATCCTTAACATTTGAAGGTTTGGCCATCAGCACTTTTAGATGTTCAGATATATCTATATTTACACAAATTTTATGAAGTTGAGATTATGTTTTAATGCAGACTGTCTGACATAGAACAGATTAAAAATAAAACAATCATCCACAAATAATTACATTTAAATACATTGTAAGTTATTTTCCTAGAAAATTTATATTTCAGTAAAACAAAACAAAAAATGATGACAAGTTTATTCAATGCTAAATACATCTCCACTGAAATTATTTGCTTGTTATCTACAGTTTATACATGATGCAACATGTATTTATTGTTATCCAGTATGTATAAGAACAAGGCCTGATATCTATATAAGATAAGATAAATAAACAATTTTGTTTATTTATCTTATCATAGTAATTTAAATTCTGATATCAGGATTACTCTGGTACAAAGATAAACATTTTATCAAAACTAAATAATACCCTTAAGTTTTTCATATCTTTACTTTCATTATCTATAATCCTTCTTTCACTTTCCTCATTTTTAATGCCCTTTTTATTTACTTTCATTATCATTCTTATTATAGTTAACCACTCATAATCACTTGAATAATTATTACTTAGTTAGGCCTGTCAATTGTTTTATTATTTTACCTCAGGAGTTAGGTGGAATTTAAAGTATTCTTCATTAATAAATTAATCTACAAATTTAATCTGCTGTGGCAATGTTACCTATGTTTGAGGAAATAATTATCAAAATATTACACAGAAATCTGTGATAGGAATTTTTATCTATACTGATGAAATAATATATATTTATTTTGGCTTGGTTACATTGTAACTTTATACTAACAATTTCTAGGAATTTCTAACCCTTAGTCTGTTCATGATCTTTGAACTCCAATGTCACTTATTGACTTTCACTTTTGATTCTGCTTAGAAACACAACTTATCTTTAAGCACCTTACTCTTGCTTTGTAAAGGTTTAAGCTTTTGGCATCTGTCACCTGTATTTGTACTGAACAAATTTTGCAGCTTTTCATTTTATATTATTAACTCCCAAATTAACAAATATTCAGGAGTATTCTCAATTTAAGAATTATAAATTACAAAAGATTTCATAAATGCAATTGTCTGTCAGGAATTATATAAATTAATAAATGACAAAATATCATATTCAACAAATTTATATGCAGAATCTTTTTTTTCATTCCATTTTAATTTTTTTTTTTATTAAATTCTAAGAATAACAGTCAACAAGCACATTTTTTCTTTAGTTTTTCAACATTCATTTTTCATTAGCAAGACTGATATTTCAAGAAAAGCACTGACTGAAAAAATACTTCTAAGTATAATGGCTGCATATGACTTTCATTTTCCATATCAGAAAGTGACAAATTTACTTTCTATTTCTGCTTATTGTTATTAATGATCATATACATTGAACAAAAGTACAAACTTAATATAAATAATGATGTAAATAATAAGGTCAGGAAACAGATGATAATTTTCATTTTTAATGTGAAAATCAATGTTTTTATTTCCTTTCCTCCCTGCACTCAAGAAAACTATTTCCTGTACGTAAACTTTTCATAATTTTCATGGTAGTTAAATGAAATTAATAGATTTTTGTATTATCTATTTATTATTTATTGATTTTTTTACTAATTAATAACAATAATAATAATAATAATAATAATTATTGTTATTATTATTATTATTATTATTACTATTATTTTAAAGTTAGTATTATTATCTTTATTAATGTTGTTTTATTCAAACTGATAACATTGTAATTTACATAAATTAATTTGCATACATACCTGTCTTAATGCATTGGCATGTCCAAAATGAACCATGTCGAAACTGAAAATAAATAAAATTATAAAAAAATAGTTTTACTAAACACAAACAAAATATGCATATTAATATTTTACATATTACAGAGTTCAAAATGTTTACTTTTCTGAAATCATTTAAAAACCAATTAACTTTAATACAAATTATTATTTTTATTATTATTAAAATAATTTGGTATGAGAAAGAAAGATATTTATCAATAACGTTGGACTTGTTTTTTGTATGTAACAACAATGCCTAATTATTAATTAATATATTATTCAGACAGTTACTATGGAATAATTGAATGTATATTAAAAAAACCAAGATAAACAAAATCTGTCATTATGTTTATAGGTGGTAACAAGTGAATTTGAATATGATGTAAATACATAACACAATGAGTAGGTTTAAAATTTATTACTGAAATTTGTTTCGTAAAATAATAATAATAATAATAGCAGTAGTATTAGTACTAATTAAAAAAAGAGTCAATTTTGAAGGTATTTTTTTCTTAAAATATTTCAGATCTAAATCATAACCAGCTATTTTTATAATTAATTTTTAAGTAAATTTCTTATGTGGATTTACAACAACCAACAAAAAGAAAACAAGAAATGTAAAAAAGAAAAAGAATATCATTACAATATTTAATTAAGGGAACCAAAAGAAAGATATCTATTTTGTCCATTTATTCACATTACTAAATACATACCTTATTTAATACAATGTTTTGTTTTGTAAAACACAGAGAATTAAAATAAAATGATCAAATTCTACACTCACATACAGTTTGATATTATTTAATAAGTTTCCATTTAATAATTCTTGTATATGCAATAAAGAAAAAACGTCTAATGAATTTAACAGCAAACTAATACTAATTAAGCATTGTTATTAGTTATTATGACACCTAATAGTTATGTGCGAACAACTCTGCCCTAAATTAGTATACCATTGTTCAGATAATTACTTTATTTCAGAGTTAATGACACATGATCACATGTAAAGGGTTTGTCGTCATTTTGTTAACTAGATAGAAACTGATTATTTTAAAATATAATAATCAGATAAATTAGGAAATAAGTAAATTTTGCATATGTCATAACCATCATGTTTTAAAATAAATGAATGAATAAATAAATAAATAAAAACAACAACAGTAATAATAAAAACGACAACCACACTTGTCAACAGTCAACAACAATAAATTGAATAATAATAAAATCAATTTCGAAAGTAATCTATTCAAAATAGCCTCTCTAACAATTTAATAATGGTTACGAATTAATTCAGCTTATGTTAAATATTCGAAGTAGACATATAATTTGTTTCCAAAAATTTATTCACTTGAGTTTAGAACTGATACTGATACAGTGATAGTGATAATCGCATTTCAAAGTCGTTGACAGTACTTTGTGACTGACACCGTACAAATTACAAACAAATTATTCATCATAGAAAAAATAGTTTATTATTATAATTATAAATATTTCAACATATACATTGTGATTATTAATTATTTACTATTATGATTTATATTTATAATATTACTAAATGTCGTGTCTATTCACGTCAGAAGACTGAGAAATCTATGAAACATTGAAAATGAAAGCAGAACTCAAGGCTTTAAAAACAAATAAGTAAAGATCATAATTTTGTCGGCTCGATAAAAATTAAAACTAAATCGTATTTACCATCCGTCCATCCATACTCGAATCGGTTTATTTTTCTTTGCAACAGACGATTCATCAGTAAAGACAACATCTCTATCTGCTTTTCGTTCTTGAGCTGTCATGTTCGTTAGACTGATTCTCAACTCCGAATGAACATATTTTTCTGTACAATACGCTTTTGATAGCTAGATGATAGTGGTGGCCTAGACCTTTCATTCGTAAAGTTCCGTCAAAATCGAAACTCGTACGTTGTATTACAATTGACAATTATCTTTTGTACTGGTACAATGTTTAAGTGATTTAGTATGGTGTTACTTTAAATTATTTGACAAAACATCTGCTGTTACCTTAATAGTATCATGTCGACTCGTTCTAAAAAAAAATAATAATAATAATAAAAAAAAAAAAATTAAATTAAAAAAAAAGAAAGAAAGAAAGAAAATTGCAGAAATTACTTTTTAAATAACAACAGAGGAATGCACTAATTAGCATCAGTAATTATTCATAATTAGTTTGATTCCAGAATCGACCGTATAAATGGTCAATTTACTTAATTTTCCAATCCATCTTACTTTAAGGTGTGAAGAAATGTACTTATATTAAGGTGGGGCAAATAACTGCTTTTTAAAATATATTGATAATTATGTAACGGTTGTGGCTGATAACATGATATATAATAATATATATAGTAACCTGTATGTTACTCACCTAATCAACCTGTTCAGACTGGGTATCTGAAGATGTTACAGTAGATGTTATAGGTGGTGTCTCTTTAATGATTGTATATTTTGAATCTAATATCTGTGATCCGTGGACATTTTTCTGAGATGATTCCCTATCCAAAGGTTCTAGTATGTAAACATAACCATCCACACTGGGTTCAGCAATCACAGTATGTCTATCCTGGTGATAGTTTCTGATAGAAATTGGTTGAATTGGCATTTCTTTGCAATGCCTCAAATTCAAATTTGGTGCCTGCCAATTAAAATGATTCACGCATTCAGTGATAACGAAGGGCTATCCATTCATCAACATCTTGCATCTACTTTTTCTTCCTGAGTATCATCCAAAAGTTTATCAAACAATAATTTTGTTTCTTGTCCAAAAATAGAAAATATGGAGAGTACCAAGTTGATGACTGTCGAGTTGCACTGTAGGCGTAACCCAGTTTTGGAAGATATTTTAGCTTATGTTTCTTCTGGGATGGATTCAATGTTCGAAACAATTTGTGCATGGTGCGACTGAATCGTTCAGCTTGTGTATTACCATGTGGATTTTAAGGCGTTGTCCTTATATTCTTTATCCCATACCATATCAAAATTCTGGCCTTGATCACTATGGATTCTCTTCGAAATATTACAGCGTTCAAAACATTCTTTGACAAGGACTTCAGCAACTGTTCGAGATTTTTTGTCTCTAGTTAGTATTGCCTTAGTAAATTTGGTGAAAACATCTGTAAGAACTAAGATATTGTCACGTCCATCAGTTGCAGGCTAAGGACTGTGAAATCAGTAACAAGTACTTCCAAAGGTCTCTTAGCCAGAAAACTTCCCATTGTTGGACGAATTTGTGGTTTTGATTTCTCCAGAAAAACTATGACCTTTGTGGCAGTACTTTTCCACATCCACAGTCATATTTGGCTAGAAACATCTTTTTTTATACAAATGAAAGTGTTCGCTCATACCATTAATATGTTTATAATATAACTTTATCGTCTAATGCGTGCAAGGTTTTGTCACTTAATGAATAAGGTAAAATCAGCTGGTATGATATATTGCCCTCTTCTTGGATGACACAATACAACATGATCTCCAACTTATTTTCTCCCACTGACTCACCAAACCTATGACCAACCTAAATTCTTTTGTTAACTGATTAATGTAGTTTTATGATCGAACGTGAAGATCGTTTCGTGAATATGATGGCAGTGTTTGGACACAGGATGGGGAGTAAGAGCATTAGACCGAGTTGTAAGACCAAAGATGGAAACATCCAAGCTGTTAATTTGAACCGTTACTTCTTGGTTCATCAGTTCCTCAAACCGGACTTGAGAACATTAGGAAGGACAGAACAGTTAGTTGATTCAGCCAGTTGATTCAGTTGCCCCAAGTTTGGCAGTTTTGAGATAAGATAGTGGCTTGTTGTCCTTGAAAACTACAAACTGCGAACCAAGCAAGTACTCATGGAACTTATCTGTAACTTCTATTTTTAGAGGCATGAGCTCAAGTTTTATTGAGCTATAGTTTGCTTCATTGCTCTTGGCAGGGTTTAGGCTTCGGTTGGCATAAGAAATAAACACTAGTCAACCATCTAGTAACTGCCAATCCAAGAAATGACCTCAATTCAGTTTCTCTTGCTGGTATTTTCCAATCTTTGACAAATGTAATCGTATCAGGGTCAGTAGAAATGCATGACTCTGAAATAACATGGCCTAGAAACTCCACCTCTTTTTTGAACAAATGACATTTCGCAGGCTTCACTTAGAGATCAAATTTCCGTATCCATATCTAGTTTTTTGGATCATTTCACCAAAGGTGAGTCCAAATACTAGCATATCGTCTAGATAAAATATCAGAGACTGAAGATTTTGGTTCTCTTGTCAAGCCTGCATTAGCCTTGAAAAAGTAGCTGGTGCTTTACACAAACCCATGGGTATCCTGGTATATTCAAAAAGGAAATCACCACATATTCTTCGCTTCCCACTGGACTTTATCCCCAATATCCAACGGGTTAAAAACTAAATCATCGCTGGAGACATTTCCATACTTTGAGTCGCAGCTCTCCAATCTTACACTGACTGGCTCACATGGCAAATTTTGAATTACTGTGCCAATGCTCATTCCAACTATGGTGCGCGACTGCAAATAAATTCGTGATTTCAGTAGTAGCCAATCTATTTGCCACTGTACTGTAACCAACTTGGGACTGGAAACAACTCCGTTTGGAAAATCGCTATCTGCCACTGAAAGACAATTCAGTTCTCTGAATGTCTCTTGGCACCTCCTTGTTGAACCAGTAATGATTTGCCGGGATCCCTCTGGGATTCGAACATATTTCTAACCAGCAACCCGGACGTACCCCATATGTTTTCAGAACTACCAGTGTTAGATATTCCAGACACTGAAATCTGCCAAAACCTGTATTAATTCTTTGTTAACCGCTTCCTGGGAAAATTTGATTAAGAAGTCAGGACCCATTTCCCGAGTCAGTCTCTGGTATATAAGCAGAATGTTACTGCCTATTACTCCAGGTAGATGGCATTTCCTCAGAAACACTGGAGAATCGTGGCTGTAACTGAAATTTAAATCTGGTCCATGTTTTGAAGAGGAAAGTCTTGGATTAGTTTGAAAATGGGGTTGATTCAGGAATACTAGCTGAAAATACTAGTTACTGTCAGATGAATAACGGAAGAATTTACTAACAAAGAATAACAACAAAAATGGCAGAAAGCGGGACTTTCAAGAAGGTGTTTTATTTAATTCGCTTCATTAATTTATTAATTTAACTTACTTTTATAATATAATAGTACAAGATGAGAAATTGATATATATTTTTTACTCTCCTAGAGTTGATTATTGGTATATTTAAGACCATAACCCTAAAATAATGAATTAAACAATCTAATCTAACGTTCAAGACGTGGTTCGTCAAATCTGACGGTCAATTATTTAAATTATTAATATATGATTATATCATATATGAATTAATAAGAATGCTGGTTTGTTTTACTACTGCTGCGAGGGTAAAGATTAAATGATAATCATTATGAAATAAAAATAAGTGATATAACAGTGTTTTATACTATATTGTTTTTTCTTTTTCATTATTTGTAATTATCCTGCTGGTTTACAGTGGTTACTACTTACTAGTACTAGTAGTATAGTACTATCATAATTATCTAGTTAACACTTGGCAAATTGTGGTTAGTATGTTAAGATATGACAGATGGGGTGACATATTTTGTTGGCAAATCTATTTACTGCACATACATAAAACAAATGATTGTTAGACATTTTACAACATTAATTTGACTTGCGTATTAATTATAATTAAATTATGTGAAATTTTGTACTATAATTGAGTATAAATAATACTGTGTGATTTATCAAGCTTTAAATTTGATCATTATCACATTGCTCCTGTTTTCACATTCATGTGGACACACATTGAATGATGCCATATTGTATTTAGCCAAAAGTCTAAAATATGATTTTATGCCAATTATGTCATTTTAGTAAGGATAAATATAAGCACATAGAAGGCCTGAGTATAAATTGAAAAGATAATAATATCAACAACTGGCATCTTCATCTTTTTCAGAGTATCTATATTTTGTAGTAATAATTTCTTTTATATGCTGCAGTTCTTATGTGTGCTAATTCATTAAAAACAGAGGTAAAATGATGAATGGGAGTTAGATATGGAACAACCTCAGCTTTGGTAATTCATCAAGCACAATATCTGTGAGAATCATTTTGAACCACATCAATATATTCTATGTTATCTTTTTATTTTAATGAACAAATTATACTTTAAAATTTGTTTTTATGTTAGTATCATATATAAAATTGATAAGTAATTTTTTTTTTTTTTTTTGTCAGCAAACTGTGCAAAGTTTGATGCAGACGAATTTCAAGGATGAGAAGACAAAAGGTATTGGTGTTGTTAGAGCAAAATATTTCAGCATGTGTACAATACATATATATTATATCTGAATGTCATTCAGATACAGATTTTAGAATATCTTTTCACAGTAATATAAAATAGATCAATACATATACATGTATACATATTGTAATAAACACACAACATATATAGAAGTACATACTTTGATGTTCATAGTGAAAATCTGTTTTAAACATTTGGAATTTCAAACATTGTATTTTGACAGTGCATCCTGATGCTATTTTCCTTTTCACTGAGGTGCTAAGGGTTTTTGTTGCAGGTGAGTCCTAGAATTATTTATTTATGTTGTACTTATTTCAGTTCCATGTAATCATTTTATAAGTATGGATCTGTCTCCAGAGTTCATGCAGAATTAAACAGACCTTAAATTTGAAAGTGCCTTATGTTTTTAAGATGTCTGCATAAATGAATGGTCCCAAAATCATATTAAAATGACTATATTTTACAGCAAATCTGTTTTTTAATCCTGATATAATTTAATTAACACTTTTACTATAATTGGCTAAGAACTGATCTCAAGGATACTGAATAAATTGGATTTAACTGTTTTTCATTATTTTTTTTTATTTTTTTATATCTATTTTTATTTTTATTTTTTTTCATTATTTTTTTATTATTTTTTGTAATTGGGAAATTTATATTTTATTTTTAGAAGGAGCATCAAGAGCAGCTAATCAAGCTAAGGTATGCAGTGCATTAATTTCACAAATATATTAATATATAACAGATATAAAATATGTTTTGTTTTACAAACTGATTAATCATGAAACTGATGAAATACACTTTGATACTCAGTACTAGCTTCTAATACAGTGATATAATCATTAATATAATCTATTGTATCTATAATCTAAAATAGTGGGGTTAGTAAACATGAGTTTTAATTAATCATTAGGCAGTTAATTGTGAAGATAAAAATAAAATATTATAGTTAACAGTAAGGCATATTACATATAATACAATCATTAAACTGATGCTTATTTTTATAGTTTCTCTCTTTTTTCTCTCTCTTATCTCTGTTTCTTTCTTAACTATGAACTTTTAGATCGAATTACAGTTTTTAGAGGATTCAGATTTAAGTATTTTTATTAATATTCATAGTCATTTAGTTTTTGTTTTAATTAAAATTATTAAACCTTTTAGATCCAATTACAATTTACAAAGGGTTCAGATTTAACTAATATATTCAGGCTCGTGTAAGCAAAAAGAATCAGTTCTTTTATGTTTTTATTATTATTAATTCTAAATTTCAACTTTGTAATTATAGATTTAAGTAAAATTAATTTACATTTTTTTTTTTTTTACATTGTATAACAAATTTATAAAATTGGCTTTTGAAATCATATTATATTTTAGATTGAAGGATCAAAAGAAGTTGGCATTGATCATTTTGAAAAAATCTTACCTCAACTGGTAAATGCAGACAAATTTACTTTTGTTTAATAACAAAATTAATTAAAAATATGATTTACTTCTAAACCTTTAAGCTAAATATCTTCATAAAAATAAATAAATAAAGTTATGAAATCACTCTAAATTAGCCCAAATATCCTCTGGCAGAGAAGCTCAGACATACATTTGGATGGATGTTGCTGGTTCTTCATCAGAAACAGGTCTACATCATTTTTTCGCTAATCTTTGCCCCTTGTGTGCTTTGCACTGAAAAGCTTTCATGTGTTTTTCACATGATTGATATGTCTCTATTTAGGTCAGTTCAAACATGTTCGAAGATTTCTGAGTCAGTGATTTTATGATAGGGTTCTTGGGTTTCTTCTTGTAGCATGTATATTAAAAGTAAATGGTATTTTTTTATGATGGCAGTGAACTCAAAAATGGCCGATCTAAAGGAATGTAATGCTAAAATTATTGTTAAATGACTATACTAGCCAGAATTGTTGCCAAAAATGATACAGACCTAGCTATGGCAGAGAACCATTGATATCCATCCAAATGTCCATCTGAGTTGTTCTCTGCCAGAGGATATTAGGGCTAACTTTAAATGTGCCTTTGACTAATGTAGTATCTGTTTTGTGTATGACAGACAGAATAAACCAAGTAAAGTGGATTTTAAAATCTCTTCAAGCAAGGATAACCAGGTCAAAGCTTGTTATATAAGTAGAAGCAGCAAAAATAACCTTCATAGTAATTTCTAAGTCAAATTATGTTTTTTCAGTTGATTTGAACTCTACTACATTTATATATCTATTATTGTATTAACAGCTTTTTTAAGCAAATATGTTGATTTTATTTCTTATCTTTTTTTTTCCTTTTTTTTTCTTCAGCTTTTGGATATATGAAAAGAGTATATTCCCGGATCAAATTTCTGTATGAAAGTAACTGACATGGAGTTACGTGGTTACACAGCGAAACAGTACAAAAAGAAGACTATCATGTTATAGAATCACAATTACTAATTCTGCAATCATTGTGTATTTATATATCCATTTTTAAAACATATTATTCATTTTCAAATTGATTTCTGTGTTAACATGTGCACAGACACATGCATGCACGCACACACACAGACGCACACAGTTGTACAAATACAGTTTGGTGAAATCAAAATAGATATACTGTTGTTGATAATTTCTGGTTAATAAACCAAATTTGAAATAGATTTACTGTTGTTGATATCTTCAGGTTAATAAACTTAAATTAGACTTAAAGATGCTTCATCAGCTATTTCAATTTTGAGTTGCAACTTACAGAATCATTGTGTCGCTCGAAGGCATATTGGTGAATTCAAGGTTATTTATATATATATATAGTGATCTGATTTAAGTGAATGGAGAAGTGAATTTTTTATATGATTATGTGAAATACAGAGTGCCATAGAAAATGCAGCACTAACTCCAGCATCAATTAATCTGTGAAAAATATACAAATTCTATTCAGGCTCTGCATTAATAAAATGATACTATTCTGAGATTAATTTCATAGCAGGCAGAATTTCTAGTAATGTAGTACAAAATGTCAATATCAGGTCTGGTCACCAAGGGCATCCAGCATGGCAGCAAGGCAACATCTCAGCTGGAGCAGTTGTTGAAGCATGCAAGCAGGGGTTTGTATCCAGAGTAATCATCCCATAGCATTGCAAACATGTTGCATAGCAGCATCGTCACATGACAGAGATGACGATGGGAGAACATTGATGTGGTAATTGAAATCTGTTCTGCTGGTAAGATGGGCAGATTTGATGATCTTGGTCGAGGATAGTGACAGATGGACCAGGGTGAAGATGTTGCAGTCTTATAATCTTAGATTTGTGAATCTTCAGACCACATTCCTCACCAACACGCTGACTTTAAGACATCTTTATATAACTTCCAGAATGACAGAAAGTTGTAGCATCATGAACAGATTCCTGTTAACTGAGGTTGATCATAACGTGAATCTGATAATTCAGTTACATTTATCTATATCAGTAGAACTGAGTACTAGTTTCATAGATTTTCAAATATTCTGTTCCCAGGCAATAACATGCTTCAGCACATGCACAAAGTATGTTTTGACATGATCTTCCATCCAGTTGCACATGTATCTCAAAAAAAAAAAAATGGCCAAATAAATGAGTGCTGCATTTTTTTATTGGCTGATACTTCATAACTATTACTGTAAAAAAATGGAGAAAAAAAATATTCTTGCAGCATTTATATGCTGACTACAGAAGAAAAAGTCATGTCATAGCTACTGCATCTATATAAAGTCTTTGAATCTCAACCTTACAGGTTAGAAAAGATTAAAACAATGTTTATAGGGTGTTCATTAGCACCACTGCAGGAACATTTTAAACAGATTCTGGATTCCACCCTTTAAATCTCTGAAATCGTCAGTATTTCTCATAAATGCCATGGACTGATAATTTTAAAAATTATCATTTATCTTTTCAGTTATTGTTTAAATATAAATTATATTTTGGTTAATTAGCTTCAGACTGGTTATTTAATGAATTAAAATTTCATTTCAAAATATATTCTTTGAAAAAACAAAAAAAGAAAATTTAAAAAAAAAAAAATTCTGTGATAATAAGAACAATATGTTGTTTTGTTTTTTTTATGGTTTTTTATGTCGTTTTTTTTTACTGATATAGATAAACGTAACAGATTCACGTTATGATCAACCTCAGGTAACAGGAATCTGTTCATGATGCTACAACTTTCTGGCATTCTGGAAGTTATATAAAGATGTCTTAAAGTCAGCGTGTTGGTGAGGAATGTGGTCTGAAGATTCACAAATCTAAGATTATAAGACTGCAACATCTTCACCCTGGTCCATCTGTCACTATCCTCCACGAAGATCATCAAATCTGCCCATCTTACCTGCAGAACAGATTTCAACTACCACATCAATGTTCTCCTATAGTCATCTCTGTCATGTTTTTTTGTTGGGTTTTTTAGCACATTAAAGCTGTAGCATTCATTTAAGTTAATTGCCTATTTTTCGTCTGGTTAAAATCAATGGAATTTATCAAGCAGTTTTTGTCCAGAACTGATTTTGCCAGAAAACATGTCCTAACACTTATGGTCATCAGGTATGTTACTGATAATGTGGTCTTTGGAACACACTCAACTCATTCTGCCAGTTCATTTTCCTCTCGAGTTAAACCAGAGGAGAAGAAGATATTGATGATGAATATAACACAATCATAGCTGAGCACACCTTTGTGATCTGCTTCGGTATGTCTTAAAGTTTTGTAAAACCTTTGAGGATGGTCAAAAGCCAGACTTTTCGTCGATGTACAAAATCAGAATGTATATAGAATTGCATAGAACAACTGATATTCTTTCATTTTTTCCTCACTGATATTTTAATTATAATCATTTCAAAGAAAAAAGCATCAGGCAGGTTTTGAAAAAGTCTTGAACAATACAAATCTTTCACCATCCTGTGTTATGGCAGTTAGCTGAAAAATAAAACGGTCAGTAAATGTGCTCTTACAAGCAAGTTCAGTTCTTGATTGAAAGATGCCATAAAACGAAATTTAATAAAGAATGTGATTGCTGTGAAATTGTAACGTGCCGTGGACATGTGTTGTTATTTAAAAGAGTATTTCTATTTGTTCCGGTATTTTTAAATACTCAAGAAAGATTAAATATTTAGATAGCGCTACTGCCTTTCCCAGTTAATGACGCGATTAAACATGAGATTGTCACGGCAACAAGATATTCAGACCAATGCATAGATGGTGCGTGAACAACAGATCAGATATACAGATGAGGACATAGGATTGTCAGAACACTCAAAACAGTTACAGCTGACAAGTCCTGCCATGGAATCCTTAAACCTATCTATCTTGCAAAATGTGGAACAGAATCAAACCAAAAGCCACGTCATGAAAATGCACCAGACAATGATATACATGTATGTCTTCTCTTCAGTACTCGCCATTGTGGGCAATGTTTTTGTCATCATTGTCCTTCTACGATCATTTCACCGACGCTTGAGCCTCTCTAGCTACAAATTGAATCTCGCCGTGTCAGACTTGTGCATTATCATTTTTTGTGTACCTTTTACCTCCTTCCAGGAAGAATTTGGACACTGGATCTTCGGCACTCTGATGTGTCCACTGATTCTCTTTCTGCAGCTATGCTGCGTCTGCTGCAGTGCCTACACCAATGTCGCTATTGGATTTGACAGGTAACATATAACGTGGTCTTCAAAAGTGTTGTCATTTTGATGTCTTAAAAATAAATTTTTGGGCATCTTTAAAGGATAGCACTAAATCATCTTAAGGATTTCATATTTATAAAAATCTTCGTAAGCATCAACAGCTTTAAGCGAATTTCCGATTCCCCACCTTTCCTTAAAACGGTCATTCAGTTTCTCATTATCCTCGTGTCTAAGCTGCTCGGCAAAGTCTCGTGTTTTTTGAATTAGCATTTCACCATCGAAATTCCTTTACTTGAATCGAGATGCTCACCCTTCTCGATGGCCGCGATCATTTTAGATTTGTTTTTTTAAAAATACATTTAATGTTGTGAGGGGAATCTTGAATCTCTGCGCTGGCAGACACTTTTTCTGGCCAGGATTGGCTTCACAATGCTTAATTATTTCATACTTCTCCTTATAAGTCTTAGTTATTAGCCGTCTCTTTCGGCAATCGCCATTTTGTACACTTAAAAAAGTTATTATCGTGAGCGTCGCTTTGTAAAATAATATGTTAATTCAATGCACCAATACACGAGGCAAGCCTCGTGCATATCAGTATACCAACGCTCAGCTCTCGTCTACATCCATGCCAATAACTTGTGATAGCGGGTAAATTGTGCGAGACTGTTTCGAGGAATTTTTCACTGACGACTTAGAGCTAGAAATTAAATGCGGTTTGAGTTAGATCGGTCCAAGCTCCAGGTGACTTAGATTTGATGACTTTAGACAGAGATATTTTTGGGAAAAAACGTTACAAAAAATCGGGACTTTCGCTACGGTGAGACTTAAATGCCTCGGCATACTTTATCCTCTTGATTTTATTTGAAGTTTGATAACATGCCTCACCAGATGGACTGTGGACTTTCAATTGTTTCAAAAAACTTAAATAAAACTCAGAATGGACTATATCAATGCCAAAACTATTGATTTCACCACCAAATATTGAGCGGCCATAATTTCCCCAAGTGATGGAGTAAAATAAAAGACATATTTCTTGCCTAATTACCACATATTAATCAAGTTTCTTCTGCTGAACTTAATAATTGATTATATGGTTACCTGTTATAACTTATCAAAAACCTTATGTCTATAGGACTAAAAAAATAGCACTCACTTTTGAAACCTGAAAAAGCAGTATTTTTACAACTTTGTCGTTTTCATTACTTTCATGGGTACTATAATTGACATGTGAATGGCTGATTACCTGCATCCTTTGTTCTAATGAGAGATACGAAGGTTCTATTTATATCAACAAAGTTCCAGAAATCTGGACAGAGCAGAATAGCGGCTGCAAGTCACCTTACCTATACTTTTAAAATTATTATTCATTTTAATGTTTATAAAATTAAACCGTTACGTCTAATTATAAACTTCCATTAATACATTTTGATATTTAAAAACCTCATAAAATATTAATATAGCTGTTGATGTGATGAAACAATCTTATTTTAATTCATAGCAGAATGGATTCGTTTTACGATTCACTTTGCGTCTCATTTATTAGGCCAGTAACCCTTCTCATAAACCGAGACTTTATTTGTAAAACTTTATATTAACTTTACCTTTTATTTGCTTTTAGATTTTTAGCAGTTATTTACCCTCTAGAATCAAGGCCATATCTGAAAAACCGTTTACTGATCATCGTTCTTGTGTGGTTACTATCCAGTACCATTGCATGTCCAGTACTGATTGTTGCAAGGAGCGTGGAGTCCAAAGCAGGCAACCACAGCCAGCCATCATGCAACGAAATCTGGACAACTCGAACCCAGAAAAATATTTACACTCTGGCTGTCTTCGTCGTACTGTTCATTATTCCTACGGCATTCCTCTCTGTCACCTACAGCTGCGTTGTGTACACCCTGTGGAAACGAGACACACCCGGCAACGCCCACAAAGAACGCGACAGACGTCGTCTTGCATCAAAGAAAAAGGTAAGGAGGCTTAATAGTAGTTAATGGATGAGCCAAATAAACAAAAATAAAAATAAATAAATAAATAAATAAATAAGGCTGGTGAGGACTGGAATTGCATTCAGAGCTATTTTACCTCATATATATTTATTAAATAATATTTTTTTTTTTTATTTATTTATTTATTTATTTATATTTATTTATTTATTCATAACTTTTATTTTATTTTTTACAAAGCTCGTTTTGAAATGATGAATTTAGGTTAAAAAGGACCTCAGCCACAAGGCATTATAATACCAAACACTTAAATTTTTTTAAATATTGTAACATTTAATGTACATCAATAATATTTTTTTTTTACAGAAGAATTTAGACAGATGTATAGATAAAAATGTATCTGTTTTATGATGTACAACAATTCATATGTGATATTATAAACATATAATCTTTCTATTGTTATTAGATCATAACAATGGTTATAAGCGTGGTGGTTATGTTCGTGACGTGCTGGTTACCGTGGCACCTCCTCAACATCGTCATCAGCCTGGAACCTGACGTCTTCGGAAAGCGTAATGCATACATTTTGGACCACCTGTTCTTCGCTTGTCACTGGCTTGGAGTGTCCCACGCTTTTGTCAACCCAGTAATATACGTGACAACAGATTCCGAATTCAGGGTAACACATCACATTTTTTAGATTGAATATCAGTTAAAATGTATTTGCAAATTTTCTACCAATGTAATATTATCTATCTATCTTACTGTCTTCCTGTCTACATAAAAATATGTCTGTCCGTCAGTCCTTCTTTCTTTCAATTTAAACATCATTTCTCTCATAATATTTATTTATTTATCATGTATAAATTTACATATCATCTTTTATGAAACTTTATTAAACACTAATTACACGCAGTATAAATGACGTTCCTCGGTTTAGTGAAAAAATCGGATATAACACTGTAAGTTAACTCGAAAATCAAGTTCATTTTCTTTTTATTATTGTTATTATTTGTTTGTTTTTTCTTGTCTCATTGTTAATTTATTTTAATTTTTTTTTTTTAGACTAAACTGCTAGAGATATTTATTTCCAAGAAAGCACCTTTGCGCATAGGACATCTTGGAAGTAGATGCCAAATTAAGAAAAGTTTCATCACTTTAGACACCAGTCCCAAAGGCAAGATGAACTTCATATTTCCAAAGAACATTCCTCTGATAGGCATCAGTGAACTGAAGCACGTCTATATAGGCCCTAGGAACGACCCACCAGTTGACGAGCTGTCCAAAATATTATGTGGCGATAATCATATAGACATTGAATGATGTTACATCTGGATCACATCATATGTATTATAATTTATAAAATGTAATATATGTATATATGAATGTATGAACATACATGTGTATGTGTGTATGGGTTAGTGTAGGCAGGATTCGTATGAATGTTTGTATGTGTATAGGTGTGTACATACATACATAAAATGTTAATAGTGTACAGAACATACACATTTTGTATCTACTTAAAATGTTAGAGAGTGTGAGAGAGACAGAAAGAAAGACAGAGAGAGTCAGACAGAGATTACATGTAACATGCATGCTGGTGCTATGTATTATATCATCATTGACATAATGTACTAACCGAAATTATTTAAGTCACGCACTGCCGCAACATTATTCTTTTCATATAACATAATATGACGTCATTTAATCAACTGCATTACATTATTAAATTAACATAAATTATACAAACTCGTCGAAGTTGATTAACGAAAGACGATCGAGGTGATGGACACTGTGGACATGATGGACACCACTGATATGGATGTTGCCATCATAGTCCCAGTGACAGTCCCAGTCAACGTTATCTTCACCGCCATTTAAGACTCTTTCGTCAGTATTACGTTTTTCTTTCTTTTCTTTTTGTTTTTCTTTTTGCGCTTTTATTTATACATTATTTATTTACTTTAAAATTATTATTTATTTATATTAAAATTATTATTGTTTATATTATGCCTATTTTTATTTGCTACATTTACAAATGGAATTATGCCAGACAAACCTCAAAACATTCTGAATATTTTCTAAATTAAAATATAATAGTTATGTTTTGAGTTTGTTTAACTTCGCAGTTTGTTCCATTAATATCGAAAATACACATGATTCTGTTTTGTTTTATTTCACCTAATGCAGAATATCAATATTTAACCTGTTGTGCTGTTTTTTTTTAAGTTTCTATTTTTCTTGAAGTTGTTATTTATTTTAATAAAATATTTTAAAACATAAACCATTGAGTAAGTTGTTTTGTCATTTATCTGAGTGACTAACTGTCACGGGGCCCACACGATTAAACATCTTGGATATTTTATTAAGGCTCAGTCTAGGGTAACAAGGTGATTTAATGGTCACCTAACAAAGAATATAAACGCTAAATTAATAGCAATCTACAAAAATCAATAAGTCTATCTATCCACTAGAGAAATAAACACAACACAAGTTAAGGTTCACGTTGATTATTTAATTATGACATACAGGTGACTTGATAATAATACATTATACAATCATAAAACATACGTTTAAGTAATTTTGATTAATAATACGAGTAAGGTCGTACGGGGATCCAAGACAAAATAAGAATCTGCACGGAGGTCGTATTAAACAATTAAAATTTTAGGTATAATAAATGTTACTGACACAGATTAATTGCAGATTACACCCTATCAAAACAAGAATAGACAATCGCTTACCACACTCGTCCATAAAGACAGTCATTAAAAAACATTGGTTTTCGCGCCTGACTGAGCTTTCGTATTGACCTTTTCCTTCGCTGCTTAATTACCAAATAAGGCCATGCAGTTGAAAAATTGGCAGAAACAATGAAAAAGAGCGGATGTGAATGTAGTTACAATTAGTTACGCAATTTCAATTCCACAGCATATAAATAAAAAGCACGGATGTCACTGAAGTAACAATTTGTTACGCAATCTGAAATCCGTGACACTGACTAGTTGACATTATTGTCCTATTTTCCCCGCTTCCAAACTGAGATAATTATTTAGCAATCCGACGTGTGTTCTTTTGCAACTTTTGTAATATTTTTATAAGCGACGTCATTGATCTTCTTCGAACCAGTGAAACATTATTTCGTTTTTTTTTTTACTGTAATTTGTATGAAAGAATGTTAAAGAAAGTCAGTTTTGGAAATCTCTCCAGGAGGTCGTATTTTCAAACCTAATTGTTTGTTACAGACGCGCAATATACATCAGAACTATTCAATAACTCAAGGGCTAGGAGATAGGAAAGAAAACTGTAACATCCATCAAAGGAATAAGTGTATGCAATAATGTCTGTAACATTACTAGAATCCAGAAAAGTCTTTATTACTGTCTTTATCAACTTTAGCAATAAAAATGTTTGATTAATTACTAGTGTCAGATGTAGAATGATCTCCATTTTTTTTTTTTTTTTTTTTTGTCTTTGACTTGACAGTTACTTGATGACATTACTGTTAGAATAACTGCAGGTTGCTGCATGACAGTAAAAGGAACAAGTCAGTGGATACACTGGTAAATCATCCAAGGCTTCGATATAATTTTGAATATCTGTGAAAGTTGAGTCAGTCCACCCAATCATGCATTAAAATGTGTTTTTATCAGAACCGCAGCGGACCAAATACTTCTTATACCGACACAGAATAACATAATATAAAACCCGTCACACATACATTTATATAAGAGTTTTCATTATTCTTTTATTTTCAAGCTAAATTATTACCGGTAGTCTTCTTTGGCCTATTCACCTTCACTCCAAGAGAAAATATTTATTTGTACGATTTAAAGGTTTCAGACATTTTTCTTACTGTAATGTCCATCACCGTGGAATAATCCATAGAGTTTGTAAATCAGTTCTGAACAATAATCTAAACCAGAGTAACAACAAAACACGGTTGAATAAAAATACTCTTGTACCATGTTCAACACAGTATAAGTTAATCCTGCAAGAAAAGTGGCGACAGTTTTACTAAAATCTCCTAATGGGTTATAGGTTTTATAATGCTCAAATGATATCGAATTATTTCACATTTATTACTGAGGAGTACCTATACATTTATTTACCTCCAAATTGTTTGTGACTAATGATAAGTATTTGCTAACAAAAAAAAAAAAAAAAAAAAAAACATGACAGTAAGAAATTGATAATTTACCTCCTTTGAGTCGTCAATTAACTGTTATAAATACTCATACACACACACACACACACGTACATATATACATGCACCTCTCTCTCTCTCTCTCTCTCTCTCTCTCTCTCTCTCTCTATATATATATATATATATATATTCATACATATATATATATATATTCATACATACATATTTGTACACACACACACACACACACACACACTTATACAAACACAAACATATATACTCACATATTTGATTTTCGTATTATCAGTCACAGTTTGATTTCTGTCTACGAAAAATAGAGAAAATGTCAGCGTCTGTGATTTTGCAGTAGCGTATGATTTTATTGTCAACTTTCACTATTACTAAGCATTGTTTACTAAAACAACACAAATACACACAAACCTATATAATAATTATATGTGCATCTTTAATGTATTTATTAATAGAACAGTCACACTGACTTACACTGAATCAGTGCGATTCTGAGAAACGAGTTATCTCGCTTGATTACGAAATGACCTGTGACATTGGATGCGAAGTTCAGTTATCATATAACGTGAGCTCACGATCTAGGTTTGTGTACATTTTTTTTCAGCCATAATTTTGTTTTGTTTTGTGTTCTAATATTTCTCTTTACTGTAAATATTATTTGGCAACATGTTCCACCTTTTTGCAGAGCAATCCGTTTTGGTTAACCATAACATAACTTTAATGTGACATAGAGCATACAACACACACAAACACACACACACACATACACACACACATATTGTTTACGAGGACATACGATAAACAGAAAGCCTTTTTATTCTTTGGCCCTTTTTTTTTTTTTTTTTTTTTATCTTCTTCCCTACAATCCAAAAAACTTTCTTCTTCTTCTTTTCTTCTTCTCATTATTATTATTATTATTATTTTTTATTATTATTATTGTTATTATTATTATTATTTTTTATTATTATTATTTGTTGTTGTTGTTGTTGTTGTTGTTCTTCTTCTTCTTCTTAACATTTCGTTAATAACTAATTTGTTCCAAAGTTTGGTAAATAAAAAAACACATTATGCATATTATAAAATGCTTCATAAAATTAAACTGTTGCATGTATAATAAGGGACATAACTCGGTGATAAACTGCTCTATTTAAAATGAATTGTTTCAAATACAGCTCATATAATCTTTCTTTAAAACTAAATTAAAGAAATATCTCCAAGTCTGTTATTATTACTAAAATATGAATTTTTTAAAATTTTTATAATTATGTTGTTTGCATTTTTTTCAGTCCTAAATCTCACGCAACCGAAAAATAACTGACGAATATATAGCAGAAACAATAATAAATACAAGAATTCGAAAAGCGATGAAGGTACTAGAAGCTGTTTCACTTCATGCTTTTGAGTTTTTGTATTTGGTAGCACTGGCTTTTCTTCCTTTTGTACTACTTCTGCCGGGTGTCTTATATTTTATCTTTGTTTTGATTGGCTTATGGATCGTTTTTTACTCCATTAAAAAGCTAACAACAAAATACGTGGACGTATTTGGAAAGACCATTCTCATTACTGGCTGTGATTCAGGTAGGAACTGAACACATAAGTACAATAATTAAATAACTCAACAGAGAAAGAGAGAGAAAGAAATGGAGTTGTTGGGGATCCTAATTCGAAAAAGAAAGGGACAAATTTAATCACCGTCTCTCTCACTCTCTCTCACACACACACACACACACACACACACACACACACACACACACACACACACAACCTTCATTGATCATAATAATCAGGTGCAACAAAATAACTGAGAGCATTGTGAGTAAGAACTGTCATTAAGAAACACTTTGCCCGAATTACCCAAATTAATATGGGACAACAGTAACTAATTAACGGTCTCTAATAATCACCGTACCATTGACAATAATATTAGCAATTGTTAATAAAAATATTAGACTCATTTTATAATAAACTAGCCATTTTGAAACAAAAATGGGTTTTTATTTGTTTTTTTAAAACTTGGTACCCATTTTGAAATGATATATTAGCGTTATAAACTGGTGAACAGACAGACATTGTTGTATGTTATGGTGGGATGTGACTCATGTGCTATGCGTTATTCGCAGATTCCAACCTTCTCGGTCGATTTGATTAAGTAAGACTTCTTTTTTACCCGAACGAGTGCTGTACGACTGACTAGTACGCCAAAGTTATGATGTACGTGCCCTTAAATCTGTCTCTCTATTTGTCTAAAGTCTAATATACAATGGACTGATAGAAAGACAGCTAGACAGACAGACAGACATACAGACACATACGAATATAATGTGTGTATGTATGTATGAATGTATGTACGTATGTATGAATGTATGTGTAAGCAAACTATTTTATCGAACTGTTTGTTTTGTTTGTTTGTTTGTTGTTTTTTTTTTTTTTTTTTTGCACAGATTGTCATCAGACACTAATGAAATATTCACATGAAAATAGAGACGATGTATTTAAGCCAGTATTTCGCTGTTGCACCGGTACACTTTAAAACACTATCATTTTTAGCAAATGTACATTAGACATAATTAAAGGATGCTACCAATACAAAAAAGTATTCTCAGTTATACAGTTGTTTTTGTATAGGTTTTGGCAACGCTCTGGCGAAAAGACTCGATTTATTAGGATTTACTGTGTTTGCTGCTTGTCTAAACAAGGACAGTGATGGAGCAAAACGTCTACAGGATGATTCGTCAGACAGACTGCACATTCTAGAACTGGACATCACAAAAGATGAATCCATCAAACAGTGTTTTGAGAAGGTTAAGGAATACTGTGGAAACACGGGTATCTAGTAGACCTACATACGATATTAAAGCAGGACGAGTCATATTCAAAAATGAAAATAAATGTTTGAAAATGTTTCTGATTCAAAATGTTAATGTCAGTAATTATAATGGTTATACGACGAACTGTTTAAAGCATCGAAAATAAATATGGAATGCAGGTTTGAAAATATCTAGCATCTGCTACAAAATTTAACACAAAGCTGATGTCATTCGTTGACATCTCTAATTAAAGGATCCATTATATTACAAAGAAATTTGAATGAAAGTAATTCTAAAAATGCCTAGCAGTTGTCCTGAATATCTAAATATCTTTGGCAAAATACACCTGAATACAGAAATCAAAATAATAAGAAGAAGAAGAAGAAAAAGAAGAAGAAGAAGAAAAAGAAGAAGAAGAAGAAGAAGAAGAAGGAAAAGAAGAAGCAGAAGAAGAAGAAGACTCAGTAAAAGCAATGCAAGAAAACCTATCTATCTTTAATTTTTTTTATATACTGATTAATTAAATCATGTAATAACTAAAATAGACACACGTGAAAAACGTTTACGAATTATTTTTTTAAACTTATTTTTTATTTCATTTAGGTTTATGGTCTCTTGTTAATAACGCTGCAGTAAATTATATCGGCGATGTAGAATTCTGCACAATGGAGGCTTTCCGAAGAGTCAGCGAAGTGAATCTTTTTGGAACCATAAACATAACCAAACAATTTATTCCGTTAATAAGGAAAGCAAAAGGTGTGTTCTGCAAGAATTCTTATAAATCAAGAGATAAAGAAAATAAAAGACTTTGAAAACTGTAGAATGGTTTATTATCTTATTTCAAAAACTAACATTTTGATAAAATTAACATGTTACAAAAAAAATAAAAAAAATAAAAAAAATTAAAATTAAAACATAAATTAATATGAAATCGAGAAAAATGACATGATTAAGATAATGTTCCCTATAAGGTTATCATTGTAGTGTTTCTTTTTGTTTTAAGGGCGCATAGTCATGGTAACAAGTGCCCAGGGAAGGCTTGCTGTTCCTTCTAACTCTGCCTATGCGGTAACCAAATATGGGCTGGAGTGTTTCTCCGATATTCTACGTCTTGAACTTGAATGTTTTCAAATAAAAGTAGTTCTAGTTGAGCCTGGAAATTTTGGTGGATCCACAGGAATGCTAAGTCCACTTGCCGTATGATTTCATCTTAATCTCTTCCTCTTTCTTTCTTTCTCTCTCTCCTTCTCTCCCTTTCCTTCTCTCCCCGTCTGTCTGCGAAACTCTCTATCAATTTTATTTTAATTTAATTTAGGTTTTTAAAATGTATATTTAGCTTGAAATATGTTTAAAGTTCGGTTGTTGTTTTTTTCGAATATTCTTTATTTACGAATTTTTGTATTGATGATGAATAGTGAAAACTAGCACCCAGTACAGTATAGAACTAACTCATTTTTGATTTTATTTATTCGCTTATTAATTTTTTAGAATGAAACTGATATTTGTCTTAGGCTATGAATATTTAATTCTCCTTTCATTTAGAAGACAGCTAAAAAGAAACAATATTAATAAATAAATAATATTCTTCTTGTCTACGAAAGAAATAATCTTTTTCTGTATACACTCCCAGTCCTTTTCAGTATTAGCTCTGTTTGTTTGATTATATATATATATATAAAAGTCGCAAGATCTATTCTCTGCGTGGTTCTCACCTGACTATTTCCCGTTTCAACCAGTGCCGCACTAACAGTTTATCATTTTATGGTTTTTAAATAAAGATGCATATAAAAGATCTAATTCAGTCTATCGAAATAAAAACAAAAAAAATTCAACTAACTGAAATGTTGTCTAACGTTTATCACCCAGCTGTCACGTATTGAAGGTGAGTTTTCAAACATGTGGAAAGAATCAAACGACGACGTTAAAACGGCGTACGGCAAAGAGTATCTAGACAGTCAGTTCAAATCAGTCGTGCAGGCGGCGGGAACGGCTGCTCCGAGTATCATCCCCGTTGTAGATGCCATGGAAGACGCCGTGACTAGTTTTTCACCATACATAAGATATCTTGTCGATGGTGATAAGAACTGGTACGACCATGCTAATGTAAGTATATGTATACGTAAATAAGGTATGTATATAAATAAATAGTGTAATTATATGTATATATATATATAAGCAATGTTAGTGTATATATAAACAATGTTAGTATATGTGTATAAACAATGTAAGTATATAGGTATCAACAATGTAAGAATAATTGCAAAAAAAATGTATGTATATATATGAAGAATGTAAATGTATATATAAACAATGTTAGTGTATGTATATAAACAATGTAAGTATATAGGTATAAACAATATAAGATTAATTGTAAAAATGTGTGTGTGTGTATATATATATTTGTGTTGGTTTTTTGTATCTACATTGGTAAATTTGTGTAAGTTTGTATGCGTTTAGCTGTGTTTAAATGGTTTTGTGTGTGTATTAGGTCCTGTAAGTGTGTATGTGCCTGTCGAGCCTTCTTTAACTTGCATTACTTTAGCATTATTTATTTATTTATTTATTTATTTTTATTCACTTTTGTATTTATTTATCTATATACTTACTGTAATCAAAGGTTTTCCTGACATATATTTCTTATGTCTTTTAACCATCTGAACTAACAAGTAATAAAAAAAATATATATATATGGACTAAGAAACGAGTAATCAAAGTTGTGTCTCATTGCTATGTGGTCATTTTTAATACTACATTTGACAAATAACAATAACATAATATATATTATTGTTCTTCTTTTACAGTTTTTGATCAGAATTCGTCCATTTATTCCCGACACATTTCTGGACTACCTGGTGAAAAGATTTGCTATTAACAGAAGACCAAAACCAGTTCTCGCTTTCAAATGAACATTTCAGTCTGTAACAGTGACAAAAAGATACCTATAGCTTAATGGGACTTTCATTTTACTCTTTTTCCTTTGTTTTCGTTTGCTTCTTCTTCTGTTGTTACTAATAAAAACATTTTATTTTTTATTTATGTATTTGTTTTGGTTTTGGTTTTAAATCAAATTATACACCTAGGTGGTTTCAGTAAACGCATAATGTGGAAGTGTTACAGTCAATTCATATTTGACGTTAATCTTTCTATTATTTTAATTTTTCAATATTCTTTTTTTTTCTTTTAAACTGTAATTATAATTATCATTGTTATTGTTGTTCTTCTTGCTAATATTATTAGCGCAGTCAAATCAGCCGACATCTGATTTTGATGTTATAATGAGTTGGGTGGTATGAAATAAGATATGCACCAAATCTTAGTACTGGTCGAAACGTATCCCAGTGCTTGACCAGATGTCACAGAACATAAAAAAAAAAAAAAAAACAATTGTGAATATATAAATAAAAAATAAACCATAATAAGAGCGAAAAAAAAAAAAAAAAAAAAACTGAGTTATTTTGATCGTTAAAGTAAACTGGTAAGTATTGACGAACGAACTTAAGAACAAAGAATAATGATAATCGTTGATCCATGGCCTGAATTCTTCATAATCACTTTGAAGAATTGCGTGATAGGTGTTTGTTCTTAAGTTACTGATATCAAGGATCATTTATTATTATCATCATCATCATCATCATTATTATTATCATCATCGTCATCATCATCATTATTATTACTACTACTACGACTATTAATGCTACTACTACTACTACTACTACTACTTTACAATATGATTCTAACATAGACCTAAATAAATTTAATACAACTGCAAGTGATCCTTCACCTAATAATTTATGACAGTAATAATTAAAATAGAATTAAAGAAACGATTTCCTTCATTAAACCGAATAAGAACATTTTATATCTTTTTCCGTATTATATGTTTCTAATAAACTACCTTTTTCCCTATCCTACTTTCCTTTATTCATTCTTCTCATCTCCAAATTTCCTTTTCTTCCTTTTTCCTTTCTTTCTTTTTTTTTCCCACTCTTTTTCCCCTTTCTTAACCCTAGTTAAATCGTTTTTTTTTTTTTTTTTTTTTTTTTTTTTCTTTCCTTTCCAGTGAATAGGATTGCTATCTTAGAAAGAAAAAGTAAGTTATTTTACTTACACATTAGAATAAATTTTAGTAATAAATAATGACAGATAATGTTCTATGGTAATTGTTTTGTGTTCTAAATATGTATAAATATTGTAATTTATGCGTTTTATATATATATATATATATATACTAGTTCAGATTGACATCAGTGACTATAATTATAGTCTGTTAAAATTATTTAGTTAATTTATACTGATTATTTAGTTGAGCTCTGTGAATAATCATCATTATTATTAAAGAGGATTGCAAAGGGCGACAACATTTTAAAATATATGTAATATATCTAGGTTCCTTGTTAGCCTGAGAATCCGAATAGGATTTGTCATACAATGACTGTGTGATTGAAACACTAACAATTTATTGTGTTATCTGACACATTAAAATACAACTGTAATAAAATAATGATAAAAACTTCTAAATTTAAACTTTACAAAACAAAATGGTTTCCTTTTTATTTGTCATAAGCACTTAGGTAGATTCGCCACACACACACCCACGTTCACACTAACGCACGCACGCACACACCACACTGGTCTTTCTTTCTTTCTTCTAAGAAGACGAAATTTAATTTTAACTTAAGAGTCATGTCCTGTAAATTATCGACGCTCCCATTTTTCAAACATACATCCAATCCTGTCTGAATTTTTCCGTGAATTTTATGAATCGAAAAATATTCTTACGCAACCCGGACTTTCTTCTTTCATTCAATCACTTTTTTTTAATTTATTTTTTATAACATTTATATTGTAGCTGTCTGCTATTTACAGAGAATTATATTTAAACCTGAACGTTTTTTTTTTGTTTTTTTTTTCCCCGGAAATATTACACTTTTGAATTTACTAAGAATTATATAAATTGTTTTTTCTTCCGCGTGTGGGTTTCTCAGGAAAACAGTTAAATAAAATATCACCTAACCCACTCTTTGTAAAATTATATTTATATGTCACTATGAGTCATTCTATTCGCACGTCATATTGTAGGATTTGTTATATGAATTACTGGTATTGAAGTAATGGAAGTAGTAATTATGATGGTTGTAGTAGAATCAATAATTGTGATGTTATTATTGTTAATAGTAGCAATAATGCTATTAGTAGTAGTAGTAATAGTATTAATACTAGTAGTAGCAGAGGCCTAGTTTGCTCTATGTTTTGCAAATAATTTATCCAAGCGAATTTTAATAACAGACCGAAAAAGTAGAGCGTGTTCTAGTAAAAGATTAAAAAGATTTTTACACTGATATTTATTTGGACATATAATAAATATAACGAAACGAGGTTATCTATCCTTAAAGCTTCAAGTACCCAAAATAAACGGCGAGATTTCCACAACACAAAGAATGTACAACATTCATTAGACTTTTGATTATGTGTGTAGATTATTAAATATAGCAATGTTAAGATTTTTTTAATGCTTATCAGATTCCAAATTAGTTTTAAAAGCATTTAATTGGCTCCTATTATTTGTCAAACATTACAAAATATTAGCTGTAGAAATTTTTGTTTCTGACTACTGATAATATTCTGTTCACACGACAGCACGGAAAATCATTATACAAGGGTTAACAGGTGGTGGGGGAGGCAGAGTTAAAACTAAAAACACAAATAGTGTACACTGGCAAACAAGATTACAAAATCCCAAATTTTCCCCATTCTAATTTTATGAATGTGAGCTCTTAATTATTTTAAATTACGTAAGTTTATATTCACTTGCCATTTCCCGCTAGCGTTCACGTCACGTGATATTCGGATAACATCTGCAGTTCACCTGATTTCTAGGAAAAATTGCTTTCTGAAAGAAGTTCTTGGAAGTAGACGGCGTCATTCTAATAACAATAAATACAAATAACAATAACAACAACAGTAAAAATAATAATAATAATAATAATAATCATAATAATAATAATTTTGAAATAAAAACTACCACAAAAAATTTAGGAAAGAATTATACATGCAATCCAAACAGAAAGGAAAACGAAACAAAGTAATTCTTCGAGAAAAAAACAATACTGTTGATTATGCAGTTTTCTGGAAGCACGAACAACACGTTAAACTTACGAAGACAGGAAAATGAAGTGGTTGCATCATCTGACTTGTTCTGCAGGTAGTGGGACTCATTAACATAATTACTATGTGTGCACATCTATATATTTTAGTAAAAGCAAAGGATTAGGATAACAATAAAAATAAATTTAAAAAAAATATAATAATAATAAATAAATGAAACTAGTATACATACATATACATACATATACATACATATACATACATACATATACTAATACATACAAATATACTGGTTTACCACTTTAAAACTGGAATGTGTCCAAATTAACTTTCTTTTTTCCTAGCAAGAACTGAAGGAGGAGCAACAGTAGGCTTACAGCCCAGCATTTTATATAAAAATATATATATTAAATTTAATTGTTACTTTTGTAACTTTAGTTTTAAAAAGCATTTAAATATTTATTTTATTATTATCATTATTATTATTAGTCGAAGTAGTGGCAGTAGTATTTTAATTCATGATTTGGTTAAATCTGTAAAATGAATATTATTATGCATAAAAATTTGAATATATTGCTATGTTCAATTGGAATAAATAATTTATCCAAACAAATTTAGGTGTTTTCTTAATAACAGACCATAAGTGTAGAGCATGTACACTGATATTTATTTGGACATATAATAAATATAACAAAATGAGGTTATCTATCCTTAAAGCTTAAAACACCCAAAATAAACGGCGAGATTTGCACAACACAAACGAAGAATGTACAACATTCATTAGACTTTTGATTATGCGTGCAGATTATTAAATATAGCAATGTAAAGATTTTTTAATGCTTATCAGATTCCAAATTAGTTTTAAAAGCATTTAATTATCTTCTATTATTTGTCAAACAGTACAAACTATTAGCTGTAGAAATTTTTGTTTCTGACTGCTAACAGTATCCTGTTCACACGTCAGCACGGAAAATAATTATACAAGGGTTAACAGGTGGTGGGGGAGGCAGAGTTAAAACTAAAAACACAAATAGTGTACACTGGCAAACAAGATTACAAAATCCCAAATTTTCCCCATTCTAATTTTATGAATGTGAGCTCTTAATTATTTTAAATTACGTAAGTTTATATTCACTTGCCATTTCCCGCTAGCGTTCACGTCACGTGATATTCGGATAACATCTGCAGTTCATCTGATTTCTAGGAAAAATTGCTTTCTGAAAGAAGTTCTTGGAAGTAGACGGCGTCATTCTAATAACAATAAATACAAATAACAATAACAACAACAGTAATAAAAATAATAATAATAATAATAATTTTGAAATAAAAACTACCACAAAAAATTTAGGAAAGAAAGAATTATACGTGCAATCCAAACAGAAAGGAAAACGAAACAAAGTAATTCTTCGAAAGAAAAACAATACTGTTGATTATGCAGTTTTCTGGTAGCACGAACAACACGTTAAACTTGTGAAGACAGGAAAATGAAGTGGTTGCATCATCTGACTTGTCCTGCAGGTAGTGGGACTCATTAACATAATTACTGTGTGTGCACATCTATATATTTTAGTAAAAGCAAAGGATTAGGATAACAATTAAAAATAATAATAATAATAATAATAATAAATATAAATAAATGAAACTAATATACATACATATACATACATATATATACATACATACACTAATACATACAAATATACTGGCTTACCAGTTTAAAAAAGGAAGGTGTCCAAATTAACTTTCTTTTTTCCTAGCAAGAACTGAAGGAGGAGCAACAGTAGGCTTACAGCCCAACATGTTATACAAAAATATATATATTAAATTTAATTGTTACTTTTGTAACTTTAGTTTTAAAAAGCATTTAAATATTTATTTTATTATTATCATTATTATTATTAGTCGTAGTAGTGGCAGTAGTATTTTAATTCATGATTTGGTTAAATCCGTAAAATGAATATTGTTATGCATAACAATTTGAATATATTGCTATGTTCAATTGAAATAAATAATTTATCCAAACAACTTTAGGGTTTTCTTAATAACAGACCATAAGTGTAGAGCATGTACACATATTTGGACATACAAATAAATATAACGAAATGAGGCTATCTAGCCTTAAAGCTTAAAACACCCAAAATAAATGGCGAGATTTGCACAACACAAACGAAAAATGTACAACATGCATTAGACTTTTGATTATGCGTGCAGATTATTAAATATAGCAATGTAAAGATTTTTTAATGCTTATCAGATTCCAAATTAGTTTTAAAAGCATTTAATTATCTTCTATTATTTGTCAAACAGTACAAACTATTAGCTGTAGAAATTTTTGTTTCTGACTGCTAACAGTATCCTGTTCACACGTCAGCACGGAAAATAATTATACAAGGGTTAACAGGTGGTGGGGGAGGCAGAGTTAAAACTAAAAACACAAATAGTGTACACTGGCAAACAAGATTACAAAATCCCAAATTTTCCCCATTCTAATTTTATGAATGTGAGCTCTTAATTATTTTAAATTACGTAAGTTTACATTCACTTGCGATTTCCCGCTAATGTTCATGTCACGTGATATTCGGGTTTATATTTGCAGTTCGCCCTGATTTCTCGGGAAAAATCGCTTTCTTAAAGAAGTTCTTGGAAGTAGATGGCGTCGTTTCTGAAAACTTCTTAATCAAACAGTTTCTAAATAAGAAAATAATATGATTTTTTAATTTTTATTTAAAGAAAAAAAATAAATCATACCCTCATGGAGATATATAAAATTATATTACTTTTATTTTAAAGATGTTGCTTCCGAAAAGCTAATAGTGTCTGAATATTTCAAATAATTTTTTTTTTTTTTAAATTTGCAATAAATAAATAAATAAATAAATAAATAAATAAATATATAAATAAATATAATTATTAAAGTTGGCATAATAATTATTGAATACATAAATAAATACATAGAACTTTGCTCATATCCCTGTCTATCATAAAAGAACTACAGCTAAAAAAGAAAAGAAAAAGAAAGACAAATGCTTGTCAAAATGGATTTTATATAGTTTGCATTTCGATTTTAATTCAATGTTCTAATAACAAAAAATAACAATAACAACAACAGCAATAATAATAATAATAAGTTTGAAATAAAAACTAAAACAAAAAACTTAGGAAAGAAAGAATTATACGTGCAATCCAAACAGAAAGGAAAACGAAACAAAGTAATTCTTCGAAAGAAAGACAATACTGTTGATTATGCAGTTTTCTGGTAGCACGAACAACACGTTAAACTTGTGAAGACAGGAAAATGAAGTGGTTGCATCATCTGACTTGTCCTGCAGGTAGTGGGACTCACTAACATAATTACTATGTGTGCACATCTATATATTTTAGTAAAAGCAAAAGATTAGGATAACAATAAAAATAAATTTAAAAAAAATATAATAATAATAAATAAATGAAACTAGTATACATACATATACATACATATACATACATACATATACTAATACATACAAATATACTGGTTTACCACTTTAAAACTGGAATGTGTCCAAATTAACTTTCTTTTTTCCTAGCAAGAACTGAAGGAGGAGCAACAGTAGGCTTACAGCCCAGCATTTTATATAAAAATATATATATTAAATTTAATTATTACTTTTGTAACTTTAGTTTTAAAAAGCATTTAAATATTTATTTTATTATTATCATTATTATTATTAGTCGAAGTAGTGGCAGTAGTATTTTAATTCATGATTTGGTTAAATCTGTAAAATGAATATTGTTATGCATAAAAATTTGAATATATTGCTATGTTCAATTGGAATAAATAATTTACCCAAACAAATTTAGAGTTTTCTTAATAACAGACCATAAGTGTAGAGCATGTTCTAGTAAAAGATTAAAAAGATATATACACTGATATTTATTTGGACATATAATAAATATAACGAAATGAGGTTATCTATCCTTAAAGCTTAAAATACCGAAAATAAATGACGAGATTTGCACAACACAAACGAAGAATGTACAACATGCATTAGATTTTTTGATTATGCGTGCAGATTACTAAATATAACAATGTTAAGATTTTAAATGATCGTCAGATTGCAAATATGTTTTAAAAGCATTTAATTGGCTTCTATTATTTGTCAAACAGTACAAAATATTTGCTGTAGAAATTTGTGTTTCTGACTGCTAATAGTATCGTGTTTACACGTCAACACGGAAAATAATTATACAAGGGTACACTGGTGGTGGGGAAACACAGTTAAAACTAAAAACACAAATAGTGTACACTGGCATTCAAGTTTAGAAAATCCCAAATTTTTCCCCATTTTAATTTTATGAATGGATCCCTTAATTATTTTAAATTACGTAAATTTATATTCATTTGCGATTTCCCGCTAATGTTTATGTCACGTGATATTCTTGTTTACATTTGCAGTTAGCCCTGATTTCTCGGAAAAATTGCTTTCTTAAAGAAGTTCTTGGAAGTAGATGGCGTCGTTTCTGAAACCTTCTTAATCAAACAGTTTCTAAATAAGAAAACGTATCATAATTTTTTTTAAAGAAATAAAAGAAAGAAGAATAAATTTCATTTTAAAGATTTATTTCCGAAAAGATAATAGTGTCTGAATATTCCAAATAAAATATTTTAATTTGCACTAAATAAACAACAACAGCAATAATAATAATAATAATAATAATAATAATAATAATCATCATCATCATCATCATAATTTTGAAATAAAAACTAAAAGAAAACATTTAGGAAAGAAATAATTAAACATGCAATCCACTACGAAATGAAAATGAAACAAAATAATTCTTCGAAAGAAAAATAATACTTAAATTTTATTGTAAAGTTACGGTGGTAGGCTTACAAATAAGCAATATATTAATATAATTATTATGTGTGCACATCTACATATTTAAGTCAAAGCAAAAGATTAGGACAGCAATAAAAACAACAACAACAACAACAATAATAATAAAGAAATAAAACACTACTAATTGAAGAAGATCTGCTTTAAAATAAGTAAATAAATAATTGTTTAATACTCACAGAAGTCATCCTGCTTCGTTGACGTTTTGTTTGAAAATAACACAGCCAGCCACGTGGCTGATCACTTCCTGGTTCATCAAATATAACAAATCAATAGCCAAATACACTTAAACTTACCTAATTATCTGATGATAAAGCAGACGTTATTATTACATAACTGTTTAATTTAAGAAACGAGAAAACATGACTCCTTTTCAGTAAATTTTCATTATAGCGATAGTTTCTTGGAACTGTTTGCCGATTACCGAGAAATGGGATTTCCCCGATTCGCGCATGCGTAATTTAGGCTTTGTTTTCGAGGAAACTGGCTCTTAGCCGCGCAATAGACCGAAAGTTGATCCGGCGATACATAAAAGACACACACAGGGATGGATGACATGAGAATTAAGTCAACAGCCGACAGAAGAACATATTGTTATTTCGATTTAACAGTTGAAACAATTTCTAACAACAACTGGATATGTCGCCTGATTCTGGCAAAGTTATGGCTAATTATTCTGTAAGACGCAACTCAAAGTCGAAACTCCTTACTAACGATAACAGGAATTTAAATCGCTGTACGCAGCTTCAAAATTCAAGTACAGTGGAGAAATGTAGACAAGAAAAAGAAGATTCGAGATCAAAATTCTACCAATATTTGCCAATTCTACCAGAGCAGGATTTTGCGGCACTGAATAAAAGTGTAGAGATGTTGATCGAATCCAGTTGGTATTTCGCCGATTTCAACAGTGCCGATGCCAAAGCCGTTCTTTCAAAAATGGACGTTGGAACGTTTTTGGTTCGTAATAGTTCGGATCCTAATTATTTGTTTTCTCTCAGTGTGAAAACTGAACGCGGTGCCACTAGTGTACGGATTAGATATGTGAGGGGGTTGTTTCAGTTCGACTGTGAGGATTCTATAAAACATAAACTTCCGAGGTTCGAAAATGTTGTTGAACTAGTCGATTTTCACGTAACGCTGTGCAAGGAAGATTCAACCAGATATTGCAGATGGCTTGAAAATTCAGGAAGGAGAGATTTGGCTGTAAAGTTAAAGAAACCGTATTTAAGCAGCGTTCCATCTTTAAAACACTTGTCCCGGCTGGCTATCAACAGAACGTTAAAAGACCTGCATATTCCACAGATATCATCATCTAGGCTGCCGATTCCAGATACTGTAAAACATTATTTGCAACAGTACCCATATAAAGTCTGACAGCCTATGTAAGACTCGGGTTACTTTTAGTATCGCTTCAAAACGCTTTGGTTCGGAAAGGGAACATGAAGAAATTTTGTTTACCAAAACTTGATAAATTAAAAGGCCAGTACTGTTGGACAATCAAGAAAAAACAGTTTTTCATAATTTCTTCACGTATGTATTCATCACAATGCACGCCATTAATATAGCTGTACTTTCAGTAGTAAGCGTACAAGTTAAATTATATCAGAAAACAAAGTAGTTCGTCAGATAACTTTTGTTTTCTCTTTCTTGGAAAATAGACTGGTGTTTGTCATTTATCGAGTGAAGACTATTGGATAACTGAGAAGAATTCCTGACTCGAATTTTCTCATTAATTTTAAGTACATTAAATTTAATTTACTTTTTATTTATTGCTAAAGCATATATACTTATCTGAACAAAAAACAAAAAATATTTATGCCAAATAGAATAAAATGAAGGATATGTATAAATTAAGTTTTAAGTGTATCATGTAATTTGTAAAAAAAAAAAAAAAAAAAAAAAAATTGGATTAAACGTGAATTATATTTCAAATAAATACACTAACAACTATTAAATAGCTTTCTTCAATTTTTTTTAATTGATTAATTTATTTATTTGTTTATTATTATTATTATTATTATTATTATTATTATTATTATTATTATTATTTGGCTTCTTTTAACAGCTTTTATTATCTACCTCAGGTTAAGAATGTCAGCACTTATCAGTAATCATTTTGTATGTTTGTACGTCTGCTTCGGGCACTGTCAGTAAAAGGGTAGTAGACCAGTTTATTGTCGTCTAAATATTTAAATACGCATTTATCATTCAAACAGATTTAAATAATAAGTAATAATATTTATATTTATGTTAAATGGACATTATGTAAATTAATCATAATTTATATTTGATGTAATGTATTTCACTTTTGTTGAAATATTACGGTTGTTGTTTTTACTGATGTTGTTATTTGTTCTGTGTTAGTAATTAAAACATTAAACACATTACAAATATTTTGTCAACAAAATGTACGTAATGAAAATATTTATTTCTTTCATTCGTTGCTCTTATTATTATTAATACTGTAGTAGTAGTAGTAGTAGTAGTTCTTGTTGTTGCCTGTCTTTTTGCTGTATTTCAAATAGCAAAGCAGATCGTGTCTATCGAGATAAAAGTTAATCTACTTAGCCATTCTCAGTCTGTTTGTGGCTACGACCCTAGCTCTACTCAGGTTCCCGAGCTTCTTGAAACAAGGATACAACACGAACAAAATATCTCTTTCTTTCGTTCTTCAGTTTGAAACTCCTTTCGAGAATGGGTGGTCTACATAAACTTACAGTTTCAAATTGTTAACTAAACGTCTTAGCATCTAACACGTTAAAAAAAAATCACTGAACATATTATTATTATTATTGTTTATCCTTAATTTACTTTACTTTCCTCAGCTTTTATTTCATGGATTTTGTTTCTGTTTTGACGAAGTTATTTTTATGACATTACTGTTGTTATACCACTGAACTTTTGAAATCAGATACTGTGTAATTGTTGTTATTGTTTTTCATGAAGTTGATGTAGGCAGTTGTTATCGTGGGTGTTAGTGGATAAGGGATGGGTTTTTAATCGATTTATTTACGGTTCTTTTATATTTTAACAAAGGCTTTGTAGAGTTTCGATTAATAGATTTCGTTGAGTAATAGAATAACAATAATAACAATATGAAACTAAGAATGTGGCCCTTCTCCACTCCTTGATTATTATATGAGGGTTGGAAACGTTTATTTATTTATTTATTTATTTATTATTATTATTATTATTTTAGACAGTCCTTTAAAATCCAGACTAAAAAGACGGATTTACATTCATATTTACAACTGTTACTAATGTTTAAGAATGCTCGATACGGTTAAAATATAATATTATACAAGTAATGCTGTGGCTGGAAGAATGAATGGTCACAGTATCTGCTTTCGATCAGGGTGTGTGACTATGAATCACGCAGATTCGTGTTTTACAGTAGCTAGTGTAGATTAGAATGTCATTCACTGAACAAAGGTGTATGTGTGTGTAAAACTCTCATAATTTTAATAGTCCTTAGAAAGTGATCTGCATTTTTTTAAATTAATAAGACAAAGGAAATTCTTTAAATATAATAATTTCTTCTCGTGTAATATTTTATTTTTACACGCATCATATGGATTCTCATAAAAATAATAATAATAATAATAATAATAATAATAATAATAATAATAATAAAAACAACAACAACCCCCCCCCCAAATCCAAAAACTTAAAAATGAATGAATGAATAAATAAATTACGTACACTGTAACGATATATCTGTATTGTTAAATTTAATTTGGGTTCGAACGAAGATGTGAAAACTAATATTCTGCTAAATCTTATTACAAGGAAATGATACTAATTAGCTACAAGTGATACTAGTTTATATGTATATATCTATGTATGTATGTGTATGCGTGTGTGTAAATGTATGTATGTTCGGGTAAATCCATCGATTCATATACTGACACACAGATAGACAGACAGATAGATAAATAGACAGATGGATAGATAGATATAAAATTAGACTGATGGAAGAATGGATAGATGGACTGATAGAAGGTTATCAATGACAACAGTAGAATTTTGATAATTAGATCAGTTTGTCGAGATTACGCCAAACATAGAAGATGTATACATCATTTTCATTATATCCTCCAACAACATATTCATTAAAAGTGTCTATAGAAATTACAACCAAATATGATACGATGTTTACATACATTTTTATTTTCATTTTATTTTTGTATCCATCACTAAAATCGAAAATAACAACATAATATGTTTATAATTATAAACACCATTGCCATGATTCGACGGCTTTGAATTGGGGCCAAACAATATAATCAGTGATCCAAAGACATAAACAAGCAGGATGTAAAAGATGGGCAATAACAACACGTTGTGACAGGTGTTTGAATCTGCTAAATAGAGCGTATTTTTATGATTGTTTCGGTGACTTAGAGTGCGTTTGTACAGATATGTACGTACGTATGTTTGTATGTTTGTATGCACGTATGTATGTATGTGTGAAAGTATGTTTGTATGTACATGTATGTATGAATGTATATATATGTCGATGGATGGATGGATGGATGGATGGATGTAAGTATGTTAGTTTAATTTTCTTTTCTTTCATTTATTTATTTATTATTATTATAATTATTATTATACAGATAATCAAATGCTCTTTGATCAACAATAGATGCGAAAAAAAAAAAAGAAAGTAAGAAAAAACAAAACAACTGTAACGCAATTCTGTATCAATACGTCCATAAGACTCAGGTGCAAAATATATATATAGAAATTTTATTTTTTAAACTTTTAAAATTCCGAGTATGTTTTCGTATAACAGTATTTAATTTTGTTCTACAGCGCACAGTCACACTCACGAACACACCCATACGTCTATTAATAGAGACCACTGCTATAAAAGGAAGAAATGACACATTTCATGTTATATCCGTTAACTCTCCTTTTTATGTCGATGGGAAATTCAGACACGTACCTAATGACTTGTGTTGACTGAAAGCTAATCAGAGGAAATAACTATTGCTTGATATTAGTTGTTTATGATTTAAGAAATTGAAAATTATTTATTTATATGTTTGTTTTATTTTGTTATTGTTGTTGTTGTTTGGTTTATTATTATTATAATTTATGTTTTAACTAATGATATAATTTCATTAACTTAAACTGATTAATAACAACAACTATATTTAAACTATATTATTTGACTCATTGGGAACTAATTCGCAGTTTTAATATATCACTAATAAATTATTTCATATTTTATGTGACAAGGAACAGTTTTCAAATTTTTCTTATACAACTTCCCGCAAATTAAAAAGTCTTTATGTTTACCTTGCCTGAAACCAGGAATTAAAAAAAAAAAAAAAAAAAAATTAGAATCCTTTATCCTGATGACGTGTCCGCCTGCGTATAGTGATGTAGAATAAAAGGCGCTAAAATAATTGTTATATCCTGCTTCTCATGACAAACAGCAAGTTTCCCACCAATCAGATGTTAATAATTAATGGTCACCGAAGTTACGTTGTTGAAAGGCGCCTTTTTAATGGAAATGAATACGGATCATTGTCGAAATTCAAAAAACGAAATCAAAAGTCCTGCTTTCAGTTGTCAGTGACAGTACTGCTAGGTTCCGTGAAAGTTTTAATGTAGATTTAATTGGTATGTAAATCAATACCGCATGAGTTAGCGCGTGCGTTTGATCTCATTGTTGGTGAGCTACATCCTGCAGAGACGGTACATTTATGATAAATTAATTCACTCAGTAATATAGTCATGTATGCTGATAGGATATATGTGTTATGCAATCTGATGTATCCATATGTGTAGGCCTCTTTATGTATGAATCCTCTCTCTCTCTCTATGCGTGAGTGGTTGTATGTGTTTGTGTTTGTGTGTGTGTGTGTGTGTGTGTGTGTGTGTGTAGGGCCTATCATTCTAGAACAGTTAAATACGGTCACTAAATAATAATTACAATAATAAAACATATTATTATTATTTATCATCATCATCATCAATCATTATTATTATTATTATTATTATTATTATTATTATTATTATTATTATTATTATTATTATCATTATCATTATTATTATTATTATTATCATTATTATTATTATTATTATTATTAATATCTGGTTTGGATTATTGGTTAGTTTTATTCGGTGAGTGATAAACGAAATCAAAGACTTTAATTTTTCCTAGAAAGAATGTCGTAAGCAACGATCGGTTTATCGATCGTCTTTGTATTTCAACTCGCAATATAAATGTCTTTACAAAATATACAAAATATGTATTCACGAAGAGTTAAAGCGTCAAAATTCGATACCAATATCCACAGAGTGCATCCAATTAATTTATTTTTATTGGACACACGTTTTATTTTTCCTTATAGCAAAGACAGTAAAAGCATTTACCTTTCAGTGTTAGTTGTTACTGTTATTATTAAAATAAAAATTAGAAATAATATTAAATGTAACGTTTGATTTAGTGCAATCCCTGTCAAATACGATAATCGTTTGCTGTTACGCTACATCTAAAGGTAATGAATGACTTCAATGTTTCAAAGACCAGTGGTCAAGGTACAGCCAGGTGGGGTGGACTTTGAGAACGCATGTGAGATAATACAGTTTTCGAGGAATAAACGGCTTGACATCAATCTCCTACCACTTGACTTTGTTAACTTCTTTAAATAAAAGACACGAAAATTCAAACATTCAAATACAGAAATAAGTAACACAAACTCTGCAGAGAATATTAATACTTTATTTTTAAAACACAAAGAAACAAATGTTTAAATGAAGCTGGTTATAATACTCTATTTTCTCTGATGTTTTGTTGCTGTTTCTATATTATTATTATTAGTATTAGTAGTAGCAGTAGCAGTAGTAGTAGTAGTAGTAGTAGCAGTAGTAGTAGGAGTACTAGTAATAATAGTAGTAATAGTAGTAGTAGTATTTTAGTATTTTTATTAATACCTTTAAAGCAACAAATAGGTAAAGAAATATAAATTACATAATTTAAATTTAGAAAGAGAGGTTAATATTTTGAAGGTACTGGTACTTAAATTTAAAATAATAAAAAGAATTAAAAAAATAAACGAGAAAAAGGTAAACACCCTTTTTGAAGATAAAATACCTGCCAAGTAGTTTTTGATAATATTAAATCTGTTTTAAACATTATTCTTCAGAGAGAAAATATGTTTCAAAATATTTGTCATTCAGTAGTGTATGACAGAAAATCAGTATTGCTGTAGTGATATCAACAAACAAAATTAACTTTAACTGACCATTAATGGAGGTTTTTTTTATTCATTTATTTATTTCTGTTACATGAATGAAACTGAAAATAAACAATACTTTTGTTGTGGCTACCGACTGTTATTCACTGCATTAACACTCTGACGCTAACATTATATAAATTGAAAATAGAGAATAATCCTAATCCTAATAATAATAATAATAATATGCATTTAAAAAGTAAACAGAACTGAGAGAAAGAGAGAATTAGACGAACAAATGGACAGATTTAGAGACCTATAATGAGGTCAGTGGGTACATAATTTAAATAAATACATATATGCATCCATGTCGTTTCATTATATCAAAGATTTCAAATATTATTCCAACTGCAGCTGTATCGCTTTAAATGTATAAGATAATTACAATAAAAGATTTTAACTCATCATACGTTACAAAACTTTATTATTTTTTAAAAATTATTTTATTTATTTTTATATATATATATATTCGCTTAAGATATTATAAATACAGGATGAAAATAATATAAAAATTAAATACACCCATTAATCATATTTATTTCATACGGAGGCTATCAAATAAAGTATTTCTATTTTTGCCTTTAATTTACTACTGTAGTTCTGTTTAAATCACTGATTACTTATCTTAGCACGTTCTTATTAATAAGGAAATATTTCTTCTGTAATATTATCATGGTATAGATATCGACATAGCTTCACGTTTTCGGAGAATTCTACCCGAGTTAAGATAACAGTTCAGAAAACATGTTATTAACAAAGTATTACGCAAGTCTTCCAGGTTGCACGTATAAGGTTTCATATCATGTCTATTTTTAGAATTCAGGGAATTTCTTTGTAAAAATTGTTATCCGGGATTTGTCGCCAGGAGACGAAATAATGTTACTTGCAACTAATAATATCACCTTGACACAAACGTGTGTGTGTGTGTGTGTATGTGTTAGTTTTTGTATATAAATATGCATTTTGTTATTACTATTGTTATTATCATTACTATTATTTTGATTATTATTATTATTAGTAGTAGTAGTAGTGCTAGTAGTAGTAGTAGCAGTAGTAGTAGTAGCAGTAATAGTAGTATAATAGGTGTAGTAGTAGTAGTTGTTGGTACAGCAGTAGGAATTGTAGTAATATTAGTAATAATAAATAGTTGGAGTAATAGTAGTAATAATAAATAGTTGCAGTAGTAATTGTGATAGTAGTAGACGTAGTAATAGTTATAGTAATAAGGTAGAAGCAGCATAATCATCTATATATGTATTCACGTCTGTATGCGTTACATTTACCTCTCGTGATAAACATACATGGACACACAATGGACGAGGTCATGTGAAACACATACACTTTGAATCATGGGCCGGCCTAAATTAATTTCGATTCTAAATGAACCTGCAGTTTATTTAATCATATTTCGGCGATGGATAAATGTACTTTTATTTCGTTTAAGTTAAAACGAAAGTAAAACTAAATAAATTCGACATAGCATAATAAATGTTTGGTTGCACTCACTGAAACCATACCATACTTGGAATGCACGTTTAAATCGATGAAATGTGTTCATGCGAAAAGGGCGTCTTTATTGACAGAACGCAGAAAAACAATCGACTTGTTGCCAGTGATTCAAATATTTATCATGGAAAGCTAGTTTCGCTTTGAATCAGGAAAATATTATATGGATTTCATTTTTTTTTTTTTTTTTTTTTTTTTTACACATGTACTGTTATAATTTTATTTTATTTTTCATTCACACGGAATATTTTTCGTGTTTTCTCATTAAATATACATACATACATACATAAATACATTCTAACATACATAAATGTTTCCGTACGTGTATTCATGGGTTTGTGTGCGTGCGTACATGCGTACGTGCACGTATAATGCTATAGTAGTACTTATTTTATTCATATTGAATATGCTTATCCTTGTTAGTTTCTTTTTTTATATGAAATTTTTCACTGATTTGAAAGAAAGAATAAATAAAAAACTGAAGTTTTACTAAGTCTGTATAATATATCATTTTAGTTTGGATTGCTATACCCGTATATCATTAATGTTATTGTTGTTATTGTTGTTATTATTATTTTTAGTAGTAATGCAGGTTTTTTATTGTAATTAAATAAGTTTTAGACGGGAGGCAATTTAACAGATATCAGCTTCCATTTTAGAATGTAAAGTTGGATCATGCTTAAACTTTAGGATCATATACTGATTAAAACGTCTATACATAAACAAATATCGTATTTACTATTTTCAAGTAGACATTTTTGTCTTATATTACTTTTAATGTGACAACACTAATACTTGCTTATACGTGTATTACGCTTAATGTTGCAATGCTAATATGGTTCTGCAAGTACTTTTAAGATGTCAATGCTAACATATGTCGGTAAATGTATGGTAATTTAGTGGTTTATTCCGTTTTTTTTTTTGTCTTACATATCAATTCCTCCGTGACGTTAAGACAAATTTAGTGTTTAACAAATAGATTAGACCGAAGTCGAGCTACCTTGAAGCGAAATTTATCTCTTGTTTTTATTTGTGAATTATGACAGACAGAGAGAGAGAGAGAGAGAGAGAGAGAGAGAGAGAGAGAGAGAGAGAGAGAGAGAGAGAGAGAGAGAGAGAGAGAGAGAGTATATTAGGTCGCTACTAAAGTACAAAACCGGTGATGCGTAACCGGTGATGCGTATAAAGTCAGTGAAACAAGTATTCCTGAGAATATTATTTCATTTGATATTTTTGTATTTTTCACAAGAAAACGGATGTCCTAATCAGCTGAAGCCTGACTGAATTATTGGCTTTTGTCCTGTTAGCTAAGCGTTCGTTTCCGAGAAAAATCCAAGCTGTGCAAGTACAGTGACCTTTGTCTTTACAGGTGCAAACAGGTAACAATCATGACGAGTACTGGAGTTACTATTATTACAACTACTACTACTACTACTACTACTACTAACAATAATAATAATAAGATACATAGATATACGGATTAAAAAAAAAAGAAGAAAAAAAAAAGAAGAGAAGAATGTCTAACAGATAATAAATGAAAAAGAACATTTTGTAGTTACATTTATTGCACGGTTACTTTTGTTCAAACTCATTACCTAAGACATTCAGTAATATATACATGTGCAGGTATTAAATAAAGAACCAAACGTGCATACCAAAAACATCCGATATGAAATAAAATAAAATAAAATAAGATCAAAATACACCAGTATCCCCCAAGTGGCGCATTTCGTTTTTTTTTTTTTTTTTTTTTTAATTCTACACTGAATATATAATATAGATTTAAAAAGAAAAAATGTTCTAAGAGTAACCAATAACATTTACCGAGGACTATAAATTTCGTAAAACTGAAAAGAAAAACAAAGGCATTCAGATTTCTGAACAAATCATAGTAACAACTGTAATTTATTAATAAGTATAACATAAAAATAATCCGTTTTAAAATGGCATTTAAGAAATAAATTCTAACACAAATGAAATCCTACCAATTTCTTTTGTTATCGATGTATTTAATGAATTTACATTAAAACATAAATGAAATGTTTCCAGTGTGCCGATTTATATTTTTAACATTGCATTTTTAAATAGTAAAAATGCATAGCACAAATAAAATATATACAATGGTATGATTTTGAAAGATTTTTTTTTTATTTTTTTAATGTTTTACAACAGTGAATGTAATTAAGATCTCACATATTAAAAGAATGTCTTTGTATGACTGAAAAGTTAATTTATGAACAGAAATGCAGCATAGCAGCTTTATTTTAACATAAAAAAACAGTAAGTAGTCTTGGCAAAAAATTAAATACACGGTCCAGATTGAGTATATCATGTACTCTGTAGTAGATTATAAACCTTTGCTTAATGACAAATGCAATTTTTTTAAATTCTTTATTTGATTATTATCAAATAATATCATATTTTCAATGGTCACAAAATAAAAATAATTACTTCACATCAGTAAAATTATATATAATCCTCTTATAATAATAATAATAATAATAAGAATAATAAAAAAAAAAAAAGAAACAAGGAAAAAACAACTTCTTATTGCTGGAAAATATATTATTACTGTCAGTAAATAAAAAAAATAATTTGTTTCTGTTAATGTTTGATACACATAAGCTAGTAAAGTCTGGAAAAATTAGCTTGTAAGAAGACATTCTGTATCCCAGGTAACTGATCAGTGCAATAAACACCTTCCAATCTGGCCTGTGAGTGAAACGTCTGAAGTTGATGACTATCAGCAGAACAGACTGCTTTTCATATTTAACTTTTCTGCAATACTAAGCTGGTTTCAAATGAGAACAAATTAAAAATTAAACATTATTTGAAATTCTGAAGGCTTTGAGAATAAAAATAAACAATGTAATTATCTTTCAGAGCAGTCCTTATCATGCTCTTAGAAGTTCTACAAAACATAATTAATTAATTACCTCTGCATATAATTATTATTGTCCATACATATATATACGTGTGTGTGTGTGTGTACACAAACACATCATAAATTAATCGCTTATATACATAAAATCTTCAATAAACTATTTACAGCAAAAAAAAGTAAAAAAAAAAAAGATAGAAACTGTAATATTTAAATGTACCAAAGGCTAATATACATATTTATTTGAATATACAATAACATACTTGTATTATACTTGACAGTGCAATCAGTGGGAATGAATTACAAATATTTCTAAAGATTAATCAATTATTTACAGTTAAGTAATTAAAATTATATTTTTCATCATTATTAGCACAGTTATCTATAAATACAGGTTTAGTATAATATAAATACAAAATATTTTTGTTAAACCTGCATAAAATCCCTATAAATGTCTTCATTTTTCTTCACTGGAGATTGTTTTAACTTTATTATTATTATTTTAAAGTATTAAACTGCTCTCCAAAAAAAAGAAAATCAACATTGGTAAATATTTTGAAACATCTTGTCCAGGAACGTCAAACTAGACACTGACACCAGTACAGTCAGATAACAAATATAATCCCTTATCCTTTTAAAAAAATACATGAAAAAAATTGAAAATCTTATATATGTATTTTGTTTAAATATTCTTTATCTGTATATGTCACTTCTCTTTTGTCCACACATAATTCTGAAATTTCTTTACAAAAGAAAACTTGAATTTCTAAAGTGTCAAATAATTCAAACTTTAAATATTTTATTTATTCTTAACCAATCTTAGGCATAAATGTGTTTTTTTTTAATATCTTTTTTTTATACTATTTACTATTCTTTTCTTGTTGAAATTTACAACTTTGCCTTTACATGTTATCTTGTTAGTGAGAACTAGGCATATAAAAATCTACTATAATATACACTGATCATCCTGGGAATGAATTACAAATATTTCTAAAGATTAATCAATTAATAAAAGATTAATAAAATCCATACAAATATTTCAAGAGTTGATGCTTTAAACTTCACGAGACTTGACTTTAATGTTTTCCACTCTAAAGCAAGTTACCTCTGTGATAACATTATCTTTAATTAAAGCTGGATTTCTGTAACTCTGATTTTATTAGAATAGTCTTATTCCACAATCTCGTTATTCTTTCCATCAGAATAACTGTAGTGCTCCTGCACCTCTTGAGCCAGCTCAGTCAGTTGTTGTTTTGCTGTTTCTTTAGCTGACAATGTCTGATCATTGTTGATGCTAGAGTTACTGGTGTTGTTCTGAGGTGCCAGGCTGAAGTCTGAAGAAAACTCAGAGTCTGTTGATTTTGCATCACTCTGATCAGTATCCTTATCCTTTGAACTCACAGAACCACCTGCAGAAACTCTACTCTCAGGTTCTTTGGCAAGTGGTTGTACCAGCTTGGGATCAGCAGGCGGTACCAACTTTGGAGAGTTGACTAAGCCTGCAGGCAACATTTCAGATGCCTGTTGTTGTGGAATCAGAGACATAGAAGGAGCTGGTGCTGGTCTAAGTGATTTCGGGGAAAGACCTGACTGACTTCTTGAATGACTGAGGTCAGGACCTTCATCAGATGAGGAGTCATCTTTGGACTGTTCTACTGCTGCTGGGCTACTTTTACTGTGAGGACGTGAATTAATCAGACTTGTCTGCTTCATCTTGATGGAGTGAGAAAGAGGTGGGGGAGCAGATGAAGCATGTTTCCTGTTGTCACCTCTGGTTGGAATCACACTAGAGTCTGACTTGTGTCTCCTTGGACTGTGAGATTGACTTCTGTGTTTTTCCATTTTGAATGCTGGCAGCCTCAGCATCTGAGCACTGTTATCCAAGGATCCACTTCGAGCTTTTGTATTCAAAGACAAATCTTCCATCGGAATCTCAATATGGGCTGCTATTTTGTTGTCTGAAGATCCTGAATGTGATTTAGGTCTTCTAGGAGTCCTGCCATGACTATGATTTAGTGACTGAACAGCGAATGCAGAGGCTGCTTCCTGATCTTCTTCAACCACAGATGATGAGTTACCAGCTGGTTTGACATCTCTACCTGCTGGTCCTCGCCGTCCGTCCTTTTGGATTTTCTTCAATTCTTCAGTGGCATTTCTTTGCTTTGGTCTTGCTCCTTGGCTAGACACTCCAGCTTTTGTTTTAGACACTTCTGCTTGAGCTCCAGTCCTCACAGGATGACTTCGACCTAACAAAATATTAATTAGTAATAATATTGAAATCCTTGCTTGATCTGGTTTCCTCTTTTGACTTAATATTACAGATACATATTTAATACAACAACTTCCTAGAATGAGGTAAAAATAACCCTTATCTGATTGACATTTTCAGTAGAAAATCATTCCGAAGTTTACTGGGTTTTTACATGTTATTTATTTTCAGTTTTCAAATTCACTTTTAACAATACTGAAGACAAAATATTAATCTGGAAATAATAATTTTATATGAATTATTATAAACAACTTCCCACCTCTCATATTCACATAAATTTAGATGCAGAGATAGGAAAAAAACAAGATGTATGCATTAACATAAATTTTGCCATTGTCAGACATCTTAATACTGTCTTACCAGGAATGGGCAAATTCTTATTAAAGCCACCAGCATTTTCCTGTGATGTTCTTTGTCCATCTTGTCCAACTATGTCCAGCATTCGTTCAATAATCTGCATCTTCTGTTGGCGGGCTCGAACTCGGCCCTTGATGAGTCTCTGTTTTGCAGCCATGCATCTAATGTGGTCATCAAACACAAAACGTGCTGCCAGGAGAGGCAGAGGTCGGGCATACACAGAGTAAGATGGTTTGTGCACTGTAATGTGTAAAGAGCGGCTGTCATCTTTGTCTCCTGTAACTTCAATATCCTGCAATATATTTTCAGATCACATTAACAATGTATTTCCAAAGAATAACATGTCATCAAATGAACTGTAATATCTAAGAGATAGTAAGTAAATAACAAATGTATAAAAGGTAATAAAAATGTATTGAATAATTTACTGAAATTCCATTTTTTGTCTTTAAAATGCATTTTGCTATCCTAAACAAAATTCTTTTATCTGTATTTTATCTGCTTTATTCAGAGTAATGATTCACCACATTTTTTATTATAAATCAAAGATGAAATTGCCAAATGCATGTAACACTAAAAAATAAATAAAAAATAAAGCATTGTCCAATATAAATTTAACCAATATAATCCACATTTCAAAAAACTGTTAAAACTGATCCACCCCTCCCCTTTTAGGTTAATAATTTATTCTTTTGTCTGTCAAACCACAGAACAATATTCTGATTGCTAAATGGATTAAAACTCTCTGTAGTATTGTTCCTGTAAGCAAACTGTATTCCTGATGGTACCTGAAGAAAGGAGACAAATCGGACAACTCCCCAGCCAAGTCGTTTATTATCTGGTTCCACTAATACCAGTTGTACTGGGTCAATGACTAGAAATCGACGTTCCTGTTTGCGACTATAAATAAAAATAAAAAAATAAATAAATAAATAAAAATAATGCATGCACACAACAACCAAATATATAACAATCCACCATAAAAAGATCTGGGAATACTAAACCAGGAATATACCTTTTAGGCTGATAAAAGGTTTTTCATTTACAATGAAAAATACTGCATGTTAAGAATATTACATGCTTCAGTAATACTGTATCTGCTAGTGCTCAGATACATCTGTACATATATACATTATGAAGATACAATGTATTAATCAGAACTAGTTGCTGTGAAGTATTTGGTGGATATTCTTAGAACACTGATTTGTATCAGGTCTGTAGGTCTGAAATAGGCAGCATGAAAATTGGAGATTTTTAAAATGTGCTAATAATATTAATATTTAAGCCAGTCTTGAAATTATTTTTATATCAGCTTGATTAGATACTGAAAACAACTAAAGCAAAACAAGAAATTAAAAATCTTCTCTTTTTAATCTGTAAATATGAAGAATTATACAAAATAAGCTCAAATGTGACAATATTTTTACTACAATACAATAATATAACAATATTTCTGGGTAGAATGCAGTTGTGCTACATAATATATTTTGTGACTTCAGAATTACAGACTTACAGACTTCAGAAACACAAAATTATAAATTTATAACAATATGATTTGAACATAAAGATTAACAAAAAGCAACTGTATTGATCAATAGTTCTATTAATCTAGAACTTAAAATCATTACTTCAATATACAACTTAAAAATTTTGTTTTTAAATAGCAGAAAAAGAAAAAAAAACTCATATATTGATCACAGTTCAGATATTTATCAAACTGTATCCAGGAGACTGTTAACCAGCGTGAAACCTATCCCTGATTTTTGTTTGTTTTAACACTATTCTAAAAGAGTTAATTTTGCAATCTGCGACAATATGACAAACATTACTGCAAAAGAGTTGAGAACATCTGTCTGCTGAAACAGAATACTAAATAATTTTTTAATTATATATCAGACATATTCTTGTATGTTAGAAATATATGCTTCATTATTTATTAAGATAATTATTAATTTTCTTTGGTAGCTTTTATGGAATGATAAGCATTCAGTTGATAAGTAGATAGAAATAACTGAGAATGTCAGTTCAAACTACATATACAGCAACTATATATAAATATATGCAAGAATACAAATACACACACATAAACAAAACACACATAGTACAATTTACATGAACACAAATACATACAGATTTACACACACACACAATATTTTTAATATTTTTTAAATTTTTAAATGATTAAAAGCATACACACTGATCCAAAATATAATGTGTTTTCTTTTACTTTTATAAATGACTTGTTATTTAGGATTGAATGATTGGCAAATCATTGCTGTATTCAGCATTATAATCTTTTCAGGAAAAATGATATATAAACACACACACACACACACACACACACACACACACACACACACACACACACAAGAAACAACATTTAGAAAATTTATAATTACTCACCTATCCCTGGTAATAACTGTGCAAGCAATCAAATCACTATTATCTAGAAGAAGAAGAAGAAAAAAATTGATTTCTCATAATTCTTTAACAAAAAAAGTATCTGAAGAAAAATATTTGCAAATGTAAATTCAGTTTTCATTTAAATAAATATCCATTGAATGTAACAATATAAAGTATTTCTATCTGAAATTTTATATACTGCCATTTCCCTTGTATTTAATATTATCATTCAAAAACATTCCAAAGCTTCTCTTGGTGGTCAAAAGTAGATATTTTCATTTTAAACAAAGCATAAAACAGCTTTGGTTCTTTAACACCTTTGGTGCTGAATGACGGAGATCTCCACAATGCAGTACGTATACGACAGGGTGCTGAATGATGATGATCTCTGTCATACTTTTAAAATTGCCGCACATTAGTGATGTGACTTCCAGTGCTGACGTAGGCAATTATTGATCTACTACAGGCTTCCCCGGCATTCAGAAAATCATGGTGAGTTTGAACAGAAACTTGTTTCAATTTGTGAAAGTCCCCAAAATGCTCAGCACTGAAGGTGTTAAACAACATAAGTATGATGAACTAACAGGATATGTTGGTAATTACAGATGTATAATAAAAAGTGAAAAAATTAAAAATAAAAAGAAAAATACTCCAGATATCTACATAAAAATAAATAAAAGGTCAAAAACATTATTTTGTGGATAAGCTCTGTTAAAGGGATTCTATTAATTTGTCTACGAAAGAAAATACCAGCATCGTTTAATGTTAATATTATTTGTGAATAAAAATATATATTTTATTAGTGCTTTGTTTGTGTTTTTTATTTATTTATTTATATATATACATTCTTATTTAATTCTTCTTTTGTTTTTGGTTGGGGTTATTGTATTTTGTATATGTGAATAGAAAATGTAAAATAAGTATCATTTCCTTTAATATTAAAGTACTTATCATTCACTTATGTAAATATTCTTGCTTTATATTGCTGCATTCATTCCATGTATATTTATTTATTGTATTAATACTAAATAAATGATAATATATGTAAATGAATGATATATAATTATTCATTTTATTTAAAACTGTAACAGACACTTTTTAAGTCTTAATAAATGTAAAACATAAAAATATCTTGTCTCTAGCTAGAGTGTATTTATCAAATATTAGTCCACTGACTATGGTAGACCTATCATTCCATGACCAAAATAAAAGGACAAAACACTGCATCAGCTAATGACAGTTCCTCGTGTGTCTGGTGATTCTTGGAATTCTAAATGTCAGTTAGATGAGAACAGTTATCTAAATGCTTTGTCGGTTCCTCAGGTCAGTGGGTCATGTTTACCACTAACACAGAGCTAACAACACACATATTAATGTTATTAGCTTTCCCTGTAATAACTGATGCATGGCTCTTTTAATTTTTGTTTCGTTGCAGCTGTAAATTGCTTTTAAATGTAAATATAAACATTTAATGCAATAATTAAAAAGAGTGGCTCATTTTTTAATGTTGGTTAGTTACAGCTGTAAATTGCTTTATAAATGCAAATATAAATTTATAATGCAACAGTTAGAAAGAACACATATTAAATAGAAATGTATTGCATATTCAGAATATTATAAATATGTAGAAATATTTTATAAACATTAAAAGATGCACACTTTAAAAACTAAACAAATCAGTTTGGTAAATTCAGATTCAACTATTCTGGCTTTTTAGAATCGTTTTTCAACCAGGATTAATCATTTAAATTCAAGCAAAATAATTATTCAGTGTCCAAAACATGTATGGTAATTGTTAATATTTTTAACATGGCAATCAGAACTTCAGATTTTTAAAATTAAAATCTGATTGCAAAGAAATAAGGTCAGTTTTACTTTACTTTACTTTACTAGTTGCTCTTTGTCTTTCTAATATTTTTTTAATATTATGGTTTAGAAAAGAAGTAACTATATGTGTACTATTGGAATTCCATCTTCTACCTGACAACTTAAACATGTGACCTAAAACAGCATCTGTTTGAAAGGAAGAGGTGGTAATAAAAACTCCCATTTATTCAATATTGACTCAGTGACATTTCAAACAGGTGTAAAAAACAGTCAGTATAGTGTTTACTTATGAATACTCAGGGCAAATATTCTTATATAGCCACTCTGTATATACTGCTTTAGAAACAGCAGCTGCAGTAATACAGTCTAAATTGAAGTCGGAACTTATACTTTATTTTTATCTGCTTATTTTCTTGCTTTTACAGACAATGGAATAATAATAATAATAAAAATAAAAGCATGTTCCAATTCCTAATTATTAAATGTATTCAAAATAATCATAATTTGATAATAAAATGAATTAATTTTTATTTTATTTATATTATTGTTTTTCTTGTTACCACATTTATATAATGTGCAAAAATGTACATACACACAATAAAGATTTGACCATATCAGGCACATGCAATATGTGGTTCTTGAAGATAAAGTTAGAGGTTTCTTAATAGAACTCACACACAAGTAAAATAACACGATTTCATTACAAACGGCTAGTCAGTCACGTGGTAATGTTTGTGGTGTAAGATGGGCCAATAAGGAGCAGATCTGCCACATTTCTGGGAAACTGCCTAACTAAGTGGGTTAGTGGTACGACTGATATATAGAAACTAGATCAAATATTCATGTTTTTACTTGATATGAAATGATAGTAGCAGGGTGAAAAAAAAAAAAAAACCTTTAAAGTGTATGCTGCACAATATATAATTATATTCTTTGTTACAAATGATATTATATTAAATAAAATATTTTAGCTACTGTTGTTTAATGTATACAGTTTTCCTGCAATAATAATAATAATAATAATAATAATAATAATAATAATAATAATAATAATAATAATACAAAGAAAAGAAAATTTGTATTTATTTGACTTATTATTTTGAAATTCAGTTCTTGTAGACTACTTCCGGTTTTTAATAGTATAAAATTAATTTTAGTCAAACACATTCTGCTAACTGTGAATTTTAATTTCTTTAAAATAACTGTGAATAATTTTATTACAAGCCTATCCCTTTTTTATACATGAATGCTCTAGAAACAAATATAATTTTAAAAAATTAAAAATTAAAAATCCTTTTTAAAGCTATTTTTGCCATCAAACATACTTTAAATAACTGGAACATACTTAAAAAGCATATAATTAAATTTACACTGCTTAAGAACTAAGTTTTAACAAAAACAAGCTTTGTCAATATACCATTTTTGGGGGTGTTTATTTTAGTGCAGAATTACAATGATAATATAACAATGCAGTAGTGCGGTATTTGGCATAAGGGCTAAGAACATTAAGAAGAGATACGAGTCGTGGATGATAACCCAAATATTAAACAAATAAATAACTATAATCTGATTCAGAGGTTTCACAAGAATATGACCAGTAACAAATAATGTAATAATTTGAATTGATTATATGCTCTATTTTATATTAAAATATATGTCAGAGTAGATTAACAACAGATATACGCTCAGTGGGTAACAATAGAACGTTTCAGAACTAAAGTTATTAAAATATAAATGCACAGGTTGGATTAATGTCCACACTATTTATTTTATATAAGGATAATGTGATAATGTTAATTTTCAAAGTGCATACCTACAAATTGCAAACCAGATAATATAACAGTTTAATTTAGGTTACTGAATGTAGCTGTAAAATTTGTATTTATTTTACTTATCTTTCTGAAATTCTGCTGTTCTTGTAGACTACTTCTAGTTTTTAACAGTGTAAAATGTAATTTTAGTCAAACACATTCTGCTAACTGTGAATTTTAATTATTTCTTTAAAATAACTGTGAATAATGTTATAACAAGCCTATCCCTTTTTTATACATGAATGCTCTAGAAACAAATATAATTAATATAAATTAAAAATTAAAAATCCTTTTTAAAGCTATTTTTGCCATCAAACATGCTTTAAATAACTGGAACATACTTAAAAAGCATATAATTACATTTACACTGCTTAAGAAAGTGACCAGAATGTGTGATGTATTTTCTTAAACTAAATGAAAAAATTATAAAAATAAACCTCAAGTCGTACATAACAGTTCATGTATTCTTTTTGTAAATAATAAAGAAATAAAATAATAATAATACAAATAAAAAATAAAAATACTGTAGCATAATAATAATAATAATAATAATAATAACATTAATAATAATAATAATAACAATCATAATGATAATAATAATAATAATGATAATAATAATAACAGATGCAATATAATATGATAAAACTCAAATAAAAAAATATTTAAAGTATTTTGTCACATCCATTCAGTTTACATTAACAGATTATGGAATGAAAAAAATTGTGCAAGTGCATACTCATATCCTCAAGTTATCTAAATAACATCAGACTCCTCTATTATCAACCTATCCCTTGTGCGTGGTCTTGCCTTTCCTTTTATTTGCTATGAATACAATAAGGGATACAAAAAGCAAGAAATATGAAACTCAGTTTCGTGATTATACTCAGTATTAAAATTTGATGTTGTTAATTACCTTCAGTATGCATTTCAGACACTACAAAATGACTGACAGTTTTGGATAACACCAGAATTATTATTTATTAATTACACTACAAAATTATTATTTACTAACTATAGCACTAAGACAACATACAGTTGAATCAAGAAACTGGAACAGTTGTTGTAGTACTTAAAATATATTATTAAAGCTGACCCAGATTTTTGATAATTGTAAACGTCTGTTTGTGTTACTTTAGACGTCAAGCACTGCTTGATACTATATTTTCAACTGTGTCCACTGTTTCACATTATTCCATTCAATAATCATACTGTCTAGAGTTTTTCTGTTTCAATAATTTCTTAATCAAACTACCCACTGCAGGTCTTAAACTAGCAAAGATGGAAGATGTAAACAGCTCATGAACCTCAGATCTGGTATTCTATCCTTCACTGATGCCCATTTTTTAAAATATAAATGTGCTTGGCTATCCAGTAATCAAACATACTTTTAAACCTGGTTGGTTAGTTGTTGTTGTTTTTTTGTCTGCTTTAGTATTATGTGAAAACATTTCAGTTTAATGTATATAAGAATGGTAATAGTATTAAAAAAAGGTTTATTGTAAGAAATAATTATTAAATAAGTATTAAATGGTGTTATTATTTATTGAAAATGAAAAGATGTTTTTAATAGTACCATGTGGAATCTATTTGAATACAGCTCTAGTACCATAATCAGGTTCTACAGAGGTTTAGATCCAATTACACTTTCTACATTGCTAAAAATCTGTTTAAACATGCAAAGTAATAATAATAATAATAATAATAATAATAACCATCTTCATCAGTTTGGAGTTTGAAATTACTGTGAAAATGAAGAAACAAATAGCAAAGAATAAAAGAAAACAGCAATAAGAAAAAAGACAGTGAGGATTCAATGGCAAAAAACACAATTACTAAATCCATTCCAAAGATAAAATGTCTACCGATACTTTATATACCCTTGCAGAAAGTTTTAACAATCATATAAATAAACAAGTAAATAAAAAAATTAAAATAAATTAAATAAAAAACAAAACAATAATCAATCAAATAAGCACATAAACAAAACAACAAAACAACAATAAGAAAATAGTAATAGCTACTAAAATTATCTAATCATTTTTCTTTTTTGAAGTTAAGTATTCAACAACAGAAATGAAATTATCTAATCAATTTAATTGAATAAAATAAATATTTATAAAATATTATTTATATTTAATGATTGTCAAAAAAACACGTTTATATTTGCCAAGAAATTACCGTTTTGGGGAAGAATTTAAAGACAGCCTATCTGATAAAAGAGAAAAATGATCAATAAAATTGAGGTCATTTAGATATGTAATTAGAAAATGAAATAACACAGTAAGAGTAATCTCCCATGATTGATAAAACCAGGTACCTTTATATTTTGTTTCTGAATTAAAACAGTACTTTCAAAATAAGTTTTAAATATGGTTCTGATGTGATATCTAGAGAACATTTCGCATCCCAAATTTTCTAAAAATGTGTTTTAATATATATTATATATAAACTGTTTTAGTGTACTGACTTTAACATCTATTTTGGAATATAATAATACCTTGACTCTAGCCAATTATTAGCAATAAACAGTACTCTGTTTTTACATTAATACTAGCTGCTGACATTGCTTAAATGCCTTTTAAGTTGTAAATAAATAACATTTTAAGTTAATTCTTTTGTTTTTCAATAAGTATTTTTCACACTGTTGTAAATTAAAATAGCTTTAAAAATTAATATCCATTTATAGAATGACGACAAAGTACTATGCACATCTGATTAGTAGAAGGTATTCTCTACACCATTTGTTATTTGTTTTCATATAAAACATAAAATAAATATTATTCAATTACTGAAATAATATGACTTTATCAATTTGAACTGAAAAGATTCAATAAAAAATAAAGGGAAATAATCTAAACAATGTGTAATATACCTTCACCACAACAATCAGCAAAATTCACATACAAAATCAGTCACTGATTACTTGGAAATTACAGAATAAATCCTTCACATCAAACAAGTGTTCCTTCTTCAAGAGGACAGACTTGTATTTCAGTGTTTAAACAAATAATAATACTTGTATTAAAATCATAACATGGAAGTGAATAGTTAACTTACTAAGATCCAATTTATCGTCACATCTGATACAATTTTCTTGTTTAGTTAAAGGAAGCTGAATTTCTGCTTCATCCAATAAGGTCAAGGACAGATCCCGCAGAATGAAAAAAACACGAATTGCCTGCAAATTTTTTTAAAGATTGATGAATTTTATTTGAAAATTTTAAACTGAAGAACGTTCAAATTAAAATGTTAAAAAACACAAAACAGATACTATAACAATAAATTTCTGTCAATTAAGTATACATGTGTAATAAAACTTTACAATTAATAAAATAAATAATGTTCCAGTTGTTCTTGTTTTCACATTAATAAAAACATTAACAAAATTTAATGTTCAAGAAAATATGAAATCCTTTACTATTAAGATTTTGTTTGATTTCTTAAAATCTCTGAGGAATGTAATCACATCATTATCATTACATTTTGTTTAATTACATGACAGATTTTCTAAAAAATAGTATTAACAACTAAAATACATGATACTTATGATACTTACTCTTCTTGCCCTCTCGACTTCACCGCATGGTAACCTCTTGTTGAAGTCTATACCAGTAAGAGGGGTTCCAGTAGGTGACAGAAGAATGGAAGAGTCCATTGTTAGGTACTCCACATTTAATGGATGACTCTGCAGAAGAAAATTTTAACATGATTTTTAAGAAAACATATTCAAAGTCAGTTGGTTTCCTATAATAATTAACGTGCATTTAAATATGTTACTAATTTATACATATCCAGAGAGATGTATAAATAAAAACTATTTCAAATATCATTAATCTGCCAGTTTTTAATAAAGAACAATTAATAACCAGTGAGATAAAAAAATAAAAAGGATAAAAAAAGTACAAAGGAAGGAAAAATCTAATAAATACAGTGAAGAATAAAAATTAATTCAAAAGTGGCAAAAATAAATAATAAAATCATTTTTAAAATCATTAAATAGAAAAAGATGATAAAAACAGTTAAGAATGTAAGTAAATATAAAGAGAAATAAAATAAAAAGTGATAAATAGGAAAAAATTAAAGGAAAACCTGCCTTCATATCTCGATATTCATCCTCAAACATATCAAGAAATATTTCTTCACTCTGCAATGCAATTACACAATTGATAATATAAGGACGTCAAAAACTGTAATGGTTGTCCTCAATTTTTAAAAATGCTTTAAATACATCAAAATAATGTATTTTTCTATTGCTTTTATTTTGCATGTGATAATGTAATTGACACAGTGATGTCAATACCATTCAAAGTTTTTGTTTTTTTCAGACAATTTTAAAGAAATTGTAGTTTATTTTTATTTATTTCTTTTTTACACTGGGCATGACTTCAACTAGTGTTGACTGCCACTGTAGATTACATTTTTGTTTCTTGTTAAAATGAAACACTCACTTTGTAGAAATTCCGAAGCATCTGTCGACTGCACTCATGGGCATTCTCAATGGAGGCCAGGTGTCGGTCTTGAAGAAATGACTTGCCTTGTTTTAGTATCAACTGCTTCAGCAACTTGATTGACAGCTGTAGAGTTGCCAGTCGAACTTTGCTGTCTGAGAAATGAATTTAATAAAGAAGAAGTAATGAATGAAGATAACAAATTATCTAAAATTGTTTTAAAATGATGTTAATAAACTTTGTTTAAAGGTTTATGAGTATACTCACTTGGATGACATGCCAGGGTGATGATGCGAATCAAACGTTCCACCAAAGCAATGTTATAATGATCCTTACTCTGCAATAGAACAATGAATAAATGACTGTTTGTTTTGGGAAGTTTGAAATAAAAGAAATACAAAATCATATTCACATTAAAGAAGGAAATCAGAGATTAATAAACTCTTAGAATAAATGTATAAAATTACTCCAACACTGCATATTGTAAGTGGAAGATAAATTTGTAGTACTGAATTTTAAATAAAAATTTAAAAAAAAAAAAGAAAAAACGAATTACCTCTGATCTTTCTGTTGGCATGAGAACACTATCCAAGAGGTTTTGACTTATGCCTGCCAAAATAACAAAAAGAACAATTTAAAAAACCACAAAAAAACAACAAATGAAATCTGCATTATGTAACTGTTCAGTTAAGCCTTATTTGCATTACATATAAACATTCAAAAGCAATCTATGTTGAAATAACTTTCAATAAGGCCTCTTTAAGTTCATTTTATTCACATACATTCTAATACAAGATTTTCAGCAAGCATAAAACTCTTCAATTACATATTATCAATCCACACATCTATAAATTGTTGGTGATTTCAAATACTTGAAACAAAAGAATTTAAATAACAATCTGAATTCACTTTTTTTCTCAAACTGTTCAAAGGAACATAAAAAGAATATATTGTTTCATTTACCATCGTTTTGTCCAAGACCATAAAGCAAGCACAGAGCAAACAGAGCAGCATAGTCATTTTCACTGCATTCTAGGGCATTGAAAATAGCCTCAAGATATGGTCTAAAATACAAATAATAACAGTATTAAATCATTTTGAAAATCAATAATGAAAAAACAGAAGATATATTTTTTAAGTGATTAATTTTAAATTTGAGTATCACGATAGAAAAAGCAACAAAAACACTCACAAAATTATATTCTCAATTTAATAATTTGCACATTACTTCTGAAACATGCAGGTAATAATTTACAGTCTAGAGGTTTGTCTTTTCTGAATGACACTGGAAACAGAAGCTTAGTAAATCATAGTAACTTTTCAGAATAACATAGAAAAATGGGACATTAAAATTTCTGCATTTCAGTAAAGTTCTGATATCAATATTTATCTCCAAGACAAATAATTGTGGTTTTCTGTTATGAAAATCAGCCACTAAATGCGACTAATAGAAAACCCTTTAAGTGAATTGCAAACTTGCATGTTTTTGATATTTCAATTCAGTTTACAACAAACCTGTTGTCAAGGGAGAATGTAGACTGCTGGGTTTGTGGTGCACCTAGAGTCATGCGATGGCAAAGTTTTTCTTCATCTGTCGAGTTCTGGTTTGGACTTGATATGTCAGTGTCACCTGAATAAATTTCACTGCTTGGGCTCAGTGCACCTTCTGTAAATACATTATTTAATGATTTAGTTCATCTCTTACTGGCAGTGTTAGTGCATATGTCTTTTACACTCACACACACACACACACACACACACACACACACACACACATGATGAACACATTCACAAGAGCACAAAGAAAATTCTTACTAAAGAATTACAATTGACACAGTAACAAATAATAATAATTAAAAAAAACCCCACAAAATAATAAATATTAATAATTATTGTTTCATACATAGATTTGTACTGCTACTGTAAAAAAGCCAAACGAATAAGGATATACAGCTTTTAATGTTTATTATAAATTACATTGCTTGTCATTCCAAATATATAAAATAAATATACTGTAAACATATATCACCTGTTGATGGAGATGATGGAGATGTGACATCATCTCTTGCAAGGTAAAATGTAGAATTCCCTTCAGTGGAAACCCGAGCTACATTTTCTTCTGTCATCTGACCATAACGAACCTTTGGACAAACACTTTCCAGTGTCTTCTCCAAACTCTCTGTTGGGGCTTTGAACTCTCTTAATCTCTGTTAATAACAAAAGTCTCACTTAATTTCACATTCCTTTACACATAGATTTTGAGGTTATTATTATTATTTTTACAGTATCTCTCATCAGTTATTTAATAGTAAGAGGATTAGGAAAACTATTTGTACAAACTGAAAACTATTACAAGGCTTATTTCTTAAGCCTCAAACTGCTTCATAAGCTTTCTTACCATGTGCTTATTATTTTAAATACTGTAACAAATCTTTCAAGTAAATTCTTTTTTTTTTTAAATGTTAAATTAAAAAATTGATTTGAAGTGTTTGTTATTTGTGTTTTTTATTATTATTTTTATAGATAAAAATAAGGAATTATGATTAAGTGAAACAAATGAATACCCTTTCATCAGAAGATAAACACACTTGATTTATATGCGTTATTATGCAATTCAGTCTGGTATTTTGAATTTATATCTGAGACAATAAAATTATATAAAAAACACAAGTAAATAAAAACTAACTAATTTATGTGAGCCACTTTTTGCATCAGCCTTTGCTAGACTAATATCTCCTTGAAAAATCACTTCGGCCAGCTGCTGAACAAGACTGTGATTATGGAATATCAAAAATACCTGTAACACAACAAATTTGAAATTATTCTATCAAATGTGTATCTGTAGGACTTTAAATTAATAATTCTAGACAATAATCTGCACTTTTTGTCTTCAAGTAAAATAAACAGATCAATATCATCCCTGAACAAAACAAGTATAAGCAATCCAATTATAAGTACATTTTTAAAGTAGGAAAAAAACTAAAAAAAAAAAAACTGGGGAGGGACAGGATGGCAAACTTCATTGTCACCCTGAAAATGAAAACATTATAGGAAACATTATTACTTTTGTTTAGTTAGAAAATAAAATAAAATAAATAAACAGCCACGTGCAAGATCAAACACAGCATATAAGTCTACTGAATCAAAGAATACTGAAATGATTTTGAGTGAATGATCAAAATATTAATGAATTAATAAGATTTGTGTGTAATACAGAACTTTTTCATATTCATAATAATGTAAAATACAACCCATTGGTCTTTAGTGTAAAAGAAGAAAATGTTTGTACCTGAGATAACAAGAAAAGTGCAACAACAGAGCTGACATGTTTTCTATCATCCTGAAAGAAAAGAAAAGAGCATCTGATAATTTAAATTAGAGTATTTTTATTTGTTTTCAAAACAAGATAACAAATATTGCTAAATTTTAATATTTTCATTTAAAGTTAAATATATATGTTATAATAAATGTATTTTCTTCTTGTAAGGTCAAAATGTCTGGTTCATATATTTGACAGTCTGATGCATCAGTACCTGTTAGTATGTCTTTAAACAAATCTCTTATGGCAGTCTTAAATCAGATGTGATTCTAAATACATCTTCTTATTTCAATTTTCCCAGCAGCACAGATTAATGCACAAAACAAATATCTAAAATGTAAAACTCCAGACAGTTTACCTCTGCATCTGAATTTCTCTTTCTTTTTGTCAGGGAATACACATAGAGAGGAATCAAGAGTCTGTTAAGAAGCTGGTCAGTGAGAACATCATTTAGTCCATCCAAGCTGATACTGAATATATCATTCAGGTAATGGAGATGATCCAGGTGTTCAGCTACCAGATCAGCCTAAAAGATCTCTGCTCCTGTGACTGTAATCAAAATAAAATAACTTTTTTTACAATTAGTTTTTACATTAATAAAACCATAATTAAATAATGTACTTTACATGTGATTGCCAGTGATTAATGATACATTCATTCCCATATACACACACACACCAGCTACATGTTAATGCACATTTCTTACATTAGCTTAAACTAGATTATCTAAAATATTCAATTACTTACTCAGAATCATGCCGGACACACAGATCAAGATCCAAAATATGGTTCCCAATAAACCAAACCAGATTAGAAAAGTATGGAGCAGCTGTGTGATCTCTGATATAACGCAACATTGCTTTATCCTCAACTGAAGAGAAATTAAACAAAATCAATGACTATATAGCACTGATTTCAATGTTTTCTTTTTTTAGCAAGTTTAGAATTACCTTCACTCAAATAGGTTCTTTTATGATTTCCTTCAAATACTTAAAATCTTTCCATCACAACAAATGGTTAAAGTTAAATCTTTACATACATTAATTTCAAAGTATAAAATATAATCATGCTAACTGGTTGTTACAATAAAGTTAAATATGCCCTACCTTTATAGACATTCAGTGTGATGGTTCTGACAGCTATTCGAACCATGCTTTCAGAATGGTTGAAGAATTTTATTGCTTCTGTATACAAGGCAAAATCATTTGTGTGCTGCAAAAATAAACAAACAATAAAATGACTAAAATATCATAAATAAGTATTAACATCTCACAAATAAATATAACTATTGCTAAACCTTAAAGAACTCTAAAGAACACATTAGTCATATTTTTTAAAGAATGAAGAATTAAACTATATTATTTACCTCATGATTAGCTCTCAAAAATGCATTAAGAGTGATGACAAACACCTTACAATCAGCATTTACAATGTGTCTTTATTGTATTTTACATTTTATTTTTTTAGCTTTTTTATTTTTTCTTGTTAATTTTTATATATTCTATTTATTTTAGATATATTTATATTTATTTCATGTTCTTTTATTATGACATAGGTAACATTGCTGAATGATGTAACATTAGATAACATATGTTCTCTGAACTGAAATATATTCAAGAAAAGTGGATGAAAGGTGAAGTTGACATAAGCCAAAATAACACAAAGCAGGGTTATTACTGTGTAAATAATTGTAATGCGACTGGTTATTATTCACAATATTAATTATGTAATTTGAAAACTGATCTTACTTCATTGTAGAAAAAATGAATGGTATGCCTGTTTAACTTCAGTGACAGTGTCTTCAGGAAGGATATGTAGTAAGCCATCACCTAAAAACCAAATTCATTAATCTGTAACTAAAGTGGAAATTTTCATAAAATTTATTTATAAAACATGATTACTAGATTAAGGATAAAGATTATTAAATACTATTTCTGTTGTCTTGAAAGTTATTGGAAGAGAGTTAAAATCTGAAAAAAGTAAATTAATTTATATATTATCATTATGCAGTAAAAAATTGTAAATAGAATCATAATAAAGGTTTAATTTTTTTTTTAAATTACCTCTTCATCTGAGAAATCAAACTTGTGCACAATGATGGAATTCACATGATTGTTTGAGAGCAAATAATCTGAAATGATTAATAAAGAAAATTTTCAAAATGAATAGTCTTGTGATTATTTACAAATTAGGATGGAGAAATACTAATACTAATATTAATTATAAAAATAGTTGTAAGGATTATATAATGCAGCATGAATATAATTAGTAACATAAATAAATAATCAAATAAATGAAAAACAAAAATCACTTAAAAACAGATCCAACATTTCAAGGTTCAAACAGATATCATAATTATTTAATGATTTAATCAACAGGATCTTATTACTTCAAACAGATGCATAATTTTATAATTAATTGTTTTACTTTCAGAAAGAATATTTTTACTCTCAGTATCAAATATCAATTTTTTTTCTCTCCAAACAAACCTAAATCAAATAAATGTACACATACTGACATAGACACATACATCCATTTCCTCTTGTACATACAAAATTTATTCACTATTATTATTGATTTTTGAAACATACACAGTGAAGTTTCATTGCAAATATTTTCAAAGAGGATGTTCAAAGTCTGAAGTAACTGAACACAAAGATATCTTCCAGACTTCTGCTGCAGATACCTTAGGAAAAATGACAGCATATTTTTTTCCAGGAAAAAACTGAAAAACAGGTAGAGATTAATATTTTAATACAGCTGAATTACATCATTGATAATAGTATAAAAGTATCTAAATTACTCTAAAATAATTAAAGAAAATATGAAATTAATATTTTGACAGTTACATTATAATAAATGATATTTTTCATTCTGTTTTGTTAAATAGTGAAATTGGTAATACATGACTCCTTGAATTTCAAACAATAACAGTAGTATAATATTACTGAATAATATATATATGTAACTGACATTGTTTAAATACACATGTATCTTGTATGTGTTATTATTATTATATTGTAATTTATACCGTCATAATACATATTAAGATATGCTACACTTACTCAAAAACCGAACTGTCATTTTGATCACCCCAAATAAGAATCTCTGACATTGACCGCAGAGTTTCAATAAGTAATCCCCGGTTATGTTCTGAAGCTGTTTGGTTTTTGCAAAGAACTGTATATAAGAATCTGAAATATACAATATTAATTAATAAAATTTACATGAACCAGACGTTATTTAATTTGAAAACATATTAAAAATTATTATTACTTGAAGATGCATGTATAGATCATTAGATGCCTATATATGTGTACGTATTTATGAGATTACACACACACACACACACACACACAACATATACACACACACCACACACACAACATACATACACACACACACACACACACACACACACACACACACACACACACACACACACACACACACACACTGTAAACCTCTATCAGATATTTATGGACATTTTAAGTGTTTTTAAGATTAAATCCACATTACTTTATGGTTCTCTAAAGCTTCATTAATGATTGATAATCAGCAGATTACCTGAAGGTATATTCCATGTACTTAAGTTAATGATATGTTTGAACCATAGATGAAATATATAAATAACCATATTACTTTATTAGAACAGAAACAAATAGTGATCCACCATATTAATCTTTTCCGTAAAAATAAATTCAGAATGAATTATCATAATTTTAATTTAGTTTAATGCCTTTATGTTTTACTGACATTACTGTATTATCATGATTACATTTACTAGTGAAAATACATTTTAAAAAAACATAATGATTAACATCATTATATCTGATGACCCAGATTTAACAATATGTTTAATTAACATATTAAGAAGCAAACAATGAAGATTTCAAATTTAAACTTTTAATTTTTATGTTTAGTGTTATGAAGTTATATGTACACATTAACATTCTGATAAATGATTTTTAATTCTGTTAATCAGTCAATGCATCTTAGAAATTTGAATATAAAAAGATATTTTGGTCATCAGAATTAAACATTTATTCTGCTGACTTTGAGTGAAATACTGAAGTCTCATTATTACACCATTCACTGTGAGTATTAAAAAGTAATATTACAGCAGCAACATTAATTTTTAATTAAGAATAATTAAAAGTTTACAGCTATATAGTAATAATAGTATATATACAATAACTGAATGAGTTACTGAATAACTTACATATTATTTTGATAACCATTATGACAATTCAGACTGTAAAGTTTAAGTGTAATTCAGTAATACTAATTGTATATAATATTATATAATATATATATATATATATATATAATATGTGTGTATGTATGTATCATTGTATGTACTTTTATTATTATTCATTATATTTGAATGTTCTTATCAGACAACTAACCACTTCTATTTATTATATTCCATATGATAAATACTTTCTATGTTTTTATTAAAAGCTATCTGTAAGAAATATCTTAATATAACCACTCCTATCAGGTGACATTCACATTGGCTGTTCAAAATGCATATTTTTACTTACTTCAGATGCTCAAGTGAATGTAAATTTTTCGGTTTCCATATCGCTTGAGAAATCCAACTCTTCGGTCGTTGAAACATTATGTTTTTGGTTAAAATAACAGTGGTATTCGAAATTAAATATCTTAGAGATATTCCAACCGAAACGTCTTTGAATTCTGTCAAACACCCCAAGTCGTCAACAAAACGTCCATTGTGATTCGTTTGGAGTAAATTCTACCTTTTGTTCGTAGCTTGACAGGATCTTAATGCGATACTGCGTATAATTGTTTCCGAATATAACATTACACTTTTACAGTACATTTATTATTATTATTATTATTATTATTATTATTATTATTACGCACATTAATAAAACGGTTTCAGCAAAATTATTTCATACTGTATTCTTTCAGCAGATTTTCTCCTATATTTTTAAATATCCATTTAAAATGTGACTTGTAAAATCTCTGATAAAATTAACATATGTACGTTTTTTCTAGGCGTCACATGATATAACATTTGTCTTTTTTAAAGTATAAAGTTTATACGGATAAAACCTGAAAGTGTCATTTTATTATTATTATTTTAATTTTATTGCCGAATACAATATAATAATATTTCTGTGCCTTTTTTTGTCGCCTACACATACTGACATAGTGATTTTTATTACTACATATTCTGTTTATTCAGAACCATTTAAAAGTAAATGCTCATAAAATTACCTTTTTACATAATTCTACATACACTGTATTTAATTATGCATGTTTTACCAGTGGGGGTTGAATATGTAAGAAAATCCATGACACACTATTTGTGTTTTATATATATGTATATACACATATCTTAGTACTGTTTAAACTCATGTAAATTAATGATTATTATTTACAACTCAATTTTACATAACTTAAATGCATATAGTTAAAGTAATCGAAACCATTTGCAAACACAATAATCAAAATCAGGTCTGAAGAATTTGGAAATAAGAAATAGACACTTCATAAATAATTATCATTCTCCACAGATACTGGATAACAGAATGGTAGCTAAGTATAATTATTATAGATTAGTAATAAGAGTGTCATTTAAAAGCTGTTTTATATACCATGCAGTTACCTTTATTGTATTTTAGGTGCAAAAGATATTTCTTAAGTTACCATATATCAACTATGACATTTTTGTGGTATATGCCCAGTGTCAAATTTAGAACTTATATGGATAACCTTGTAGTTCTTTCGTGAACTTAAGAATGCCATGGACTTTGGGATTACATGCAGTGAAAATATCTTTGTATTCATATACATGCACTTTTGTTATTAAGGAAAATCAATACAACTCAAGAAAAACAAGATTCTCATTTATTAAACAGTTACAACTGAAGTATTGTATACATTTGATGATTAAATACAGTACATGAGAACTACAAAAGTATACAAGATACAGAATAATTTTTAATATTAATTTCAATATCTTTATCACATTAAAATGTTATTGATTTGACAAATCCAGTCTGTGAAATCTTTATCATCAACTAGGATGGTACAAATTGTGGCAAATATTTTTGTTCATATAAAAGTGTTTGAACTGAACTACATGTTAAACTAACTTCATGTTACAGTTATCAGTTGTCCAAACTGTTATATTGTTAAATGCCTTGGGCTGATGCTATTTTGCATCTAGTAAATCTGGTGTGAAAGAAAAGGAATGTTTAACTCTATATTTGTTTCAATATTTGTCACAGATTTAATATTCTCAAACATACAAGAAACTGAATAAACATTTCATTCAACTAATAATGATAGTATTCATTGTTTGGCACATCATATCTGATTCCCTTTAAAAACTAAAATAAATCTTGAATATTATTATACATTTTTCATTTTCTCTTCTTTGATGGCAAGACCAACAATAACTACAACAACAATAATAATAAAAATAATAATAATAATAATAATAATAAAGCCAACTTGTCTCATCCCTTTCATGATACTTCCTTAATGAGATTTAAAAATTATATTCAATCGAGTTTGATAATTTTTGAATTTATTTTCAAATGCAATTATATTTAATATATATTAAATGGCATTGTCTCTGAGATATGCCTAAAATCACTGTGTGTTCATTTCTTATAGTTCAAATTAATGCACATTAACAGATAACTTTGATGATACTTCTTGAAATGGCTTGCCATGCGGAGATCTTGCTTTTCTTTTCATATAATCTAACATCCGTGCCTGCAATAAATAAATAAATAAACAGAACAGAACAGAATAGAATTGAATATTAAATTAATTTATCCAAATTGAATTGAACAGAATGCAAATAAACTTAAAATTAAGATTAAATGAATTAAACTGAGCAAATAATCTCCAATGAAATAATTGCCATTCTGTTAGGTCTTAAATTTTTTTTTTCAAATAAAAATATGGAAAATTACTTGAGTGATAGCTATACTCAAAAATTATGTGGAGTAGGTGAAAATATTTATAATAACAACATATAGAACAAAACAGACAATACTGATAGATTTCATATTGGCAACTAACATCAATGTTTAACCCATATTTCAGGTATGAAACAATGAAGTTTCTCAAATTACCATTTGTTTTGTATCCTCCTGTTTATTTCTCTGGGCAAGATTCCATAGATTTGTTATCAGTGTTTGAAGTGAAGTTTGACTTAGATCACCATGAGCAATGATTGTCTGGATTAATTCCAAACACAGAGAACTCTGTCTTCGAGATGTCTACAAATGTGATACATCGAATTTTAATAAATTAACATAACAACAATCATTAAATTAAGTCAAAGGATATATTGTAATTAATATTAAACATGAACATTTTATTCAGTGTAATAAAAGTAATTTTGTAGAATACATGGCAGTTTACATATCAGAAATTTGATTAAACAAGATAGTTTATATGGTGACTTTAATTTTGAACTGAATTAAAACTGACATTTATGGCTAACTATGAAAAACCGATTGATAAGACAATAGACAACTTTGTGGATAACTATATTGTTTCTTGAGCTCAAAATCTGCCTTGTTAGTTGTGTTATTTAGTCTACATTATATTTACCTCAGGAGGTGCCAATGTTTTTAAGTGAGAAAGGACTTCATCCACCAATGTATTTGCCATTGTTTTTACTTCATTCACATATTTTGGATCAGATGCATACATCATGTCATTTGAATCAACTGAAAACAAAATAATATGTAACAAGTTGTTCACCTGTGCTACATTTCTTTCTTTCTTTTAAAACAATTATTAATATTGTTATTATATTATTAAAATACGTAACCACAACCCAGACATGTTTAAGAAGTTAAGTTACATAAGTAACAAGTGTTAGTGTCTAATATAATATTAATATACAGAAAGTATGTTAGCATTTGATTTGTGTAAACACTTCATACAGTAACAAAGTCAAATTTAACTTGATGACAACAGATTTGATCCTAATATGCAAAAAAGGGAAACGAAAACAAAATGAAAAACACAGGGTACAAAATGTCATGTAAAACTGCTTGAGGAACAAACCTTTGTCAATGTGATACAGATAGAACTCCTGACAAGAAGCTGACATCATTGCTAGGACACGAGTGTAAAATATTGCTTTGGCATCACTACTGGTATCCCATGTATAGTCCTGAAGAATGTTCAGCAAACCTCGAAGCAGATACAAAACACCTAACTCAGGATTATCCTAGAAACAAAATTCAGTGCATAATGATAAGAAATAAATCTTGTGAGGAGCTTCGTCCTAAATTAAAAATCTGAAGATCTGAAACTTAATTCAAAGCCAACAAATTATATCTAAGATGAGAAATATGTATTGTTTTTGAAATCCTTTTATTAAAACCAGCAAAGAGAAAAGTTTAAACTCTTATTATGAAGTTTATTGTTTATTATTTAATTTGAATGAATTTCATGAAGCATTTACAAATATAACTAAACTGAATATATTAATGTAGTTTTGAAAATAAAAATGTTGTCACTATAGTATATAAATAAATAAATGGAAGACAAATATTATTAAGATACAATAGTAATAACTTAATTATCTGAAAGTACAGAAACTTACAGGGACAACCAGTAGTGTTGCCACAAAATTATGAAGATATTCCAACAGGAAAGGCTCAGAAGATTTTTTCATATCATTCTCCATTGTTTTAGGTAGTTCTGGTATCAAAGAAATGGCAGCTCTGAAGAAGGCATCAGCTAAAAATGAATAAAGTAATCAATTGCAAAAGTCAGGATGTAAGATTAATGTTTTTACATTGTTTTAATTTTATAACCTTGTCATTACAATGTCAGTTTTACAATGTATGTGTCAGTGACCATGCTGTTTTTTTTTATCAGGAAACATTTTAAAATTGAAATTTTTCATATACAGTTTTACAGCTGAAGACTTTTTAAACAGCCAAAGAAAATTTTCATAAATATCTTTCCAGTTAATACACAGATTAAAATCAATTTATAACAGTTGATGAGACATGGAGTTAACCAAATGTAGATGAATCCAGTAACTAATATTGGAAAATCTTAAATCTAATTTTTTTTTTCTCCCAGTTATAAATTCTGTTCATTCTAATTTGCAATTTTAAAAAAAATTATTCATTAGTTCTATTTTAATATCAACCAATAAAATACAAGTTTAATTTCCAACAGATGCTTTTTCTGTAATAACATTACTGACTGAACTGACATATTCACCTTGTGAAAAGCACTGATTGAGCAGGGCAACTTGTCCAGAGAATAAATACAGCTGGAGTTGAGAGAACACTGAACTGAGTGATGGAATTGTAATGAAACAGTAGGCAGCACAAGCCTGCAATGTGAATAATTAAATAAATAAATAATAAATTTTATATATTCACTTGTTAATGTGTACTGGAATGATGCAAGCATATCAAGACATGCATCAGTTTATTTCAAATTAATTATTTTAGTTTATTTCTTTTTAGCATTTTTTTAAAGAAGAAAGAATAGAAGTTTATAAATAATACAATGCAATCTTGAGTATTTTAATAAAGGAATGAATTGAAAAGAAAATAATTTTTGTTTTCAATATCAAAAATATATTTGATGTCATTAAATATGATCAATTACCAAAACTATTCTGAAACCTTATTATTTCATTATATTTCTTTTTTAAAAGATATTTCAAAGAAAACTACAGATGGTAAAACTTTAGATATAATTAATCTAAATATAATTAACAATAATACTTAACCCTGACAAAAGCTCCAGTTTTTCGTGAATGGTTCCCATTCACCACTTTACGGGTATCAATTGACAAGTTGTTAACATTCTGAAAAAAAAAAAAAAAATTATTAAAACTTTATAGTGAAAAAACCCTAAAAGTTGTTTTAGAGAACACAGTTAATCAATATTTTATTTTTTCTGATATAATTTTTGTACTGCTCAATATGTAAGGATAAAATAATGTTTTTTCTATAAAAATTTCAATTGGAAATAACTTTGGGAAAAAAGAAAAATTGTCTCAGACTTGTATAAGTTCAATCATGACAGCATCCAGATTGCTGAATGAGGCTCTAGCTTCCACATAAAAACTCAGTTGCTGTTCAAAGTCTCGACCAAAAGAAATCTTTCTCACAAAGTTGCAAATCATGCTGCCTATCACTCTTATTTCATCATCAAGTGTTAAAGCACTGGAATAAACAAGATATATTTTAAAAAAAAATCTAATATCTAATATATACTCACTTAAAATATTTTAAAACTTCCAAATAAAGGCAATGGAGAACTGTGGCTATTTATTACTTTTTTTAACAATTAATAAATTTTTTCTGACCATAAACATTGATATCATTTCTTGTTAAAACAAATCATCAGCATTTTTAATTTTGTACCAAGAAAATATGAACAGATTTTGGAAAGTTGAGCTATTCAAAAATATGCATTCAGAAATGAAAGATACTCTGTGAACATTTATTAATAAATGGTCCACTCACTTTACTGAATCATGCATTGTTTTGCAGATAAACATCATGGCATTAATAACAACTGGGTCATTTGTACTTTCAGTCTGTAACCTACAAAAAAACCACACAATTAAGAAACATTTAACTAATACAATAAATATTAAAAAAAAACATACCATGACCAATGCAAATTAATAATTTAAAGATAATTAAATAATTATATATAATCATATATGATATAAACTATTGTTTTTAGTTTTTGTAATTATAAAGTAATTACTACAGCACAATGCCTTTGAGAAATAAATGACATTTGCAACAATCCTTTTCAAGATTATCAACATTTCCAGTCATAAAATGAATTATTTTTTTATATCAAAATCAAATAACAGTGCTATCACATACATAAAATATTAAGCTTTTTTTTTTAAAATTAAAAACAGAGACTTACTTTGAAAAGGTGTCAGCTATATTCTTACACACTTCAACTTTGACTGCTTCTCTTTGAAACATATCAATGAAAGGCATAAATTTGTCCTGAAAACCACAAGTTCATTAATTTAGTTCTGCTAAGTATTTTATCAGTAAATTAGTAATATAATTTTATTAGGTGATAATAGAAATTTTGTTTTTAGAATTAGTGGAAAAAAAAAAAATAAAAAAAATAAAAAGTTATTTCAGAAAGATTTAGAATCTCAAAACTACAATTATCATCAGTTATCATTAAATAATTATGTTTAAAAAATAATAATAATAAAAATTAAAATTAAAACAATACTTTTAAAAAAAAATTATATTCCCAGATTTGTTATCATATAATTAAATAATATAAGACAAATTGAAAAATACTATTAAAAAAAAGAAATAATCCTTACTCACCAGAGCAAATAAAACTGAGAAATCATGCTGATGAGCCAGGATTTTGGCAACTACTGACTGAAGCTGTGGGTAGAAGTCTTCAAATGCTCTGTCTGGTATCATATGTTTGATAATGTCTGTCAGAATGGTTGTCACTTCCCTTTTCTAAAATATTAATAATAATAATAGTAGTCATAGCAGTGAAAGTGGTAGTCTTCTCAGTGGTGGTTGTGGTGGTATTTGTAGTACAATAGTAGTAGTAGTAATAGTGGTAGTAATTATAGTACTAGTAACAGTAATAGTAGTTGTGGTGGTAGTTCTGGTATTAACAGTAGTAGAAAATAACAATATTTTTTTAAACATTACAAAGAAATTATAGCTACCAATTTTTTCATACTAAAAGACTGTGTTACAATACTACAAAAATTTGTCCATAAATGTTTTCAGAATGCGATTTTAATCAAATTAAAAAAAACAACAATCATGAAAGTAAATACTACTCAATTTAGTATGGTTTTAGAATTTGATTTGCTGGGGTTAATTTAATTCCTTAAAACACAATCTAACTATGAATACAAAATAATAAAGGAATCTGTTGACTTTAGTAAAAGATCAATAATTCCATTTAAAAAAAATATAAAAACTAATATTTAATATAATTCTGAAAACATACTTACACCAAAATGTTTCACAACATATTCAATCCACACTTCAGCACACCCAATATAATCCTGACAGAAGAAGGCAAAATAAATAATGTGTAATTAAATGTGCATTTGATATTAGCAAAAAAACATGCTAATTACCTATTTATGTATATTATGTATATTTTAGAAAATTATCATATATCAGTATTCCTTTTTTATTATTTTTTATAAGGTTAAATTAAAATATTAGAATTATAAGTATTAATGACTCAATACACTTTACTTGTAATCATGTTATTAATTTGAAAATATACACTGGACATAGAATATTTTCAAGGTTAACTGGGGACTTATAATATATGAAAAACAAAATAAGATTCTACATTCAAAACAGTTAATGTTATTAACAGCTTTCATCAACATACCCTTGGATTTTTCAGCTTAACAACAGCTTTCCATACTTCGTTAAGAACTGCGAGTCTCTGGTCCTCTGGTGGGTCGGCCATCACAACACACATCCCTAGTGTTCTGTACAGCAAATGCTAAAAAGAAAGTGCTGTTCATTTAAATGAAAGACTTAAATATTACTAAACATTAGCATCATTTGGAATTTTTTTATTTTTTTTTATTTTTTTTTTTAAGACACTTTAATGCATATACTGAATGAAATAGAAGTACTCGTTTAACAATCCAGCGTTTTAAGCAAAAATCAAGTTTCTTTAAGCCAGTTGCAGAGCATATATTGTAATCGCGATCAGCATTTTGTTTTCTCAACAGATAAATATCTCCATGTTTTCAATTTGTTTATGTCACATGTTACACATTTTACAATAATTTAGTAAACAGTCAATACTTGAAGATCCAGGAATAATGAAACAAATGTTTCTTCCACAATCACCCTCATTGGCAACAACAACCACAACAAAAATTACAACTGTAACTGCACTATTGCTAAAGGGCAGGTGAAACTATAATTTTACACTTTAATAAAAAAAAATTCGAAACTACAGTCCAATAAATCACTATGACATTATGATTCAATGTCAACATTATCTAGTTAGGTGTAACATATATCAGACAACACACCTTTGGAAAACCTGTATCTTCACAACCTTTGATCATCTCAGTGAACATGGTGGCACGATGTGCAATGAATTCAGGCTGAAAGGCTGCCATGATGGAATTAACAAGCAGAGCACTGAAAATGTTTATTATTTAATCATTGTAATTATTTTGTCAAATTATAAAATACATGTATTTCAAAATATAATTTAAAAACATCATATTAGTGATATATATTTTAATAATGAAATGTAACAAGTAGTAAATAAAAGAATATATATATATATATATATAATCCTTTAAAATTAAAATTTATAAATTATTGATATTTAAATTTAATAAATATGTCATAATCCTTAACAAATCTTGTAACAGTTTAATAATTTAGAAAGGAAGTGGTAAATATTTAATGGCACACTAATCTTGCCACATCAACTGATTTTTGTTACATTTAGGATGTATTCTTTTTTTAATTTTTTTATATTGCATTCTTTGTACAAATATTATTAGAGAAAATATAAATATTATATAAAAAAATTAAAAAATAATAATTTAAAATATACAAATACCTATTACACTGTTTTTCACATTTCTGTAGAATCTCTGAAAGTGTTTGTTCTGAAGATTTGTTTGCAATACACTGTAACAGCCAGTCCAAAGCTGGTGAATACAGTGTTAGGTATTTTGACATCTCCAGTTTCTGAAGAGCTAATGTGTTTTGCACACTGTCACATTGTAGCTTGAAAAAAAAAAAAAAATAAATAAAACAAAAAAACATTACCAAGATAATTTAAAAATTATGCAATTTTCCCTTTTACATAAAAATGTATTAATTATACAGTAATAACTTTGGGATAAGGTTATTCAAAAATTAAATTAAGAGATATCTCAAAGAAACAACAAAATGTGAAAAGAATACAATTTTTTGAAATTAAATTGCCATCAAGACATTTTGTAACAAAAGACAAAATATATATATATATATTGTAATATTAAGATTACAGCAAGTATCTTACCTGAGAAAATGCAGTCAGAAAGTCATCAAAACATGGCATTAGATGATTTCTAATTCTCGGTGCCACCAAAATTCCAACCTGAAGTTATTACAAACCAAATACAAATAAATTCATGGAAAATTTCAACTGCTGCTCACAATAGTATTAATATTATTTCTGGTTGATTTTAAAATTAAAAGAAAAATATGGTGAACAAAAAGTATTTCAAAATGAGTTTTTCAGTTTAAAGATTTTAATCATATTTTAAAATATTTCTAAATATTATTTAAAAATTAATGGCAAACCAAAGAAATTAAAAAGTGAAATTTAAAAAAGAAAGAAATGTATTTGCGTTATATCAAAATTAACATTGCAGCTAATAAATGACATTATTGGAATAATAATTTAAAAAAAAATAACTTTCATGGTATTCTAGGCACACACAATTTACTTTTCTTGTTCAAATTTACAAACATGAACATCATGAAAATAATATCTGCACTCACCCTGCTCAGATAACATTTGGCATATATAGACACCAGTGGATTGCCAATTCCTCGTGTCATCAGAGCCAATCTGCTGAGTGCCTCTGCATATTCACTGTCAAAATAACATAACTGCTCAGACCTATTTATCTCACTGTATGCGAGAAATATTTCTAAACTCAATTTTAAAATTAAAAAAAAAAATGAATTGGTGAGACAGCAATATCAGATTATAGGAACAAATGAATGACAGAGGAATTTTAAAGGAGGACAAAACTATCCCTGTGTTTTGTCAGTATTTCTAAAAGCTAATGGAAAGAAACAGAAAGTGTACATTTATGATGACTTCAACTCCACATATAATCAAATCCAAAAAGAATTAAATTATTTCACTTTTATGAGTCATTTATATCTGAGATAAAAATTCATGTTTAAAAATTATGTATTTACTATTTTTTTAGGTCAGTTCTTTCTTACCCAGGATTTAGAAAACTGTAGCATTTGATGATAGCACATTCCACAAAGAAGCGAGGAACAAGTTCTCTGATGGAAGCTATTTTAAAGAACCAATTCCTGCAAGTTTCCTTAGCAGACTCTGGTACCTGACTAGGAACAAAATTGTCTAAATAACAAAAAACAAAAGTGAAAATCTGTCTATGAGTTATACCAGTGGATTGATTTTGCAATTATATGTCAAAAGACAAGAAACATGTAAAAATCAGAGTTTAAAACAGAAAATTCCTGTCAGTGACAGTTAACAAATGAAGAAGAATATTTCTATAACTGCAATCTAGAAGTCACTGATCAAAATTTACATTTAAAAAAATATGATACTTTCTAATGGCACAATATGTCTTCATATTCAAATTTAACAAAACAAAAGTAAGTAAGATGTTTATATCAATGTCCTAAAATCAGAAGGAATGATACAACAAACCACAAAAATAAAATTAAAATTAAAAAAATGTTTGTAAAGAAAATAGATATAAACATCAATGATTCAGAATATACCGTATCACAGCTGTAAAACACTACTTCTTGTTACCTGGTAATTTAACAGGCACTCCACTGCCTGGTGGATAATACTGAGCCTTTTCTTTCAGTCGATCATACACAAGTTTTCCAAAAGTGTCAAGAATGTCTGTGATGAGAACAAACTTGCTTGGATAGAAAGGAATCACTGACACATCAGCCAACAGCTTTGAACTCTGTGAAAAAAAGATCAGCATTCTCAATAATCCTGTCGGTTACCATTTATTATTATTAATTTAATTGTTATTAAAAACTTATTTATTACTGCACAAGTATCAATATCAGATTCTTAGTTTATGAATATATATCTTTTATTTACACAAACACATGCATTCACATAAAAGTATCAATGAAACAGTAACCTCTCTAGCAGTTATAAACCAGAAAAGTCCATTAATTCATGTTAAAATGTAATGAAGAAATCTAATCGAAATTACTAAGAAAATGGAAAAAAACCTATAGTCATAAGAAAAATCAAGTTTATAAAAATAATTACACACTTTTATAATTAACTCACATACTAACAATGTACTGTGGAAGGGAGTGTGTCTATATGAAGACAAACCTGTATTGCTATTTTGAGTGCTTTCACCCTTTGATCTTGTTCCCAGGCATTTATCAAAGCCTGGTGGAGATCTTCTATTCGCTTCACATATTCCTGCTGACTGAGATTCAACATCTCTTGAACAGATCCCTGAATTAATGTAATATTAAATATTAATCATATTGAAAACAAAATTGTGTTTCAATTTTTCTTTTGAAGAATTCATGTGTTTTTTGTTTTTTTAAAACATTGGAGAAACTACAAGTGGTAATCATGTTTGCATAAATATAAATAAAGCTTTGACTCCAAAACATTATAATTTTAAAACATTCAGAGGTGTTATGATTTATTTTATGAAATTTTTTTAAGCAACTGCAAAATTTCATTGTATAAAACTTTGAAGGATTAACATAATATATCCTTTCTGATTATAATTAATTTCAAATTATTAAGAAACTTATTATAAATTAATATAACTTTTATGATTATATTTAATTTCAATTTCTTAAGAAACTAATACTTAACCTCTTCAAAATCATCCAGCTGTTCAAGTCGATTTTTTACTTTATCACTAACTGTTGTGGTCTGTGTCTTCATCACAACTAACATGAAATATTGTTTTTAAAAAAAAATGAATATGATGATACATGGTATTATCAGAGAACATTGTAAAATCTGTATGTCAAATGAATGCTTTTTATATTTGAAAACAAAATAAAAAATACTCAACTACATTACAGAAAGAAAACAAAATGAACATTATAATTTTAAAATAATAAAATTTGTATTGATCATTTAATGAAACTTATATTACTATGATAAATATATTACTATACAGACTTAAAACAAAATGTGAAGTTGTACCTCTTTCTTTATCAGAGGCTGACAAGAAACTGGTTGTGATTGATAGTTTTTCTGATGTTGTAAACTTAGTTAAGATTCCAGCCTTTTTAAAGGACCATGGTTCAAATGTTTCATCAAGATCACTCTGTATTTCTTTATCACCACCACCCTAGTAATAAAATAAATGTATCAAAATAAAATGTAAGAGATATTTCAAACAATGAAAAACATATTCGTGCTGGAATTTTAATAATTTCACTCTAAGAATAATTTAGAACAACAACAAAAAGTTTATAATTAATAGTAGAATTCCACAAATATTTTCTTTTCTTATTAAAGATAATGTTATTAAATTAAATGGTGTTTTTTTCAATACAACAACAAAAAGAAAAGGAAAAATAAAAATATAAGAAAAAACCCACATTAATAATAATAATAAATAAACAATAAAAAAGAAAAGAAAGAAAGAATATGATAAATGAAATACAAGTTAATTTTTGGACACAGTGATGGTTCAGTAAATGAATGAAAATGTATAAAACATAAAACACCTCAAAACTTTTTGATCGACTTGTTTTTGACAATGAAGCTGATTCAGCAGCCATTATGGAAAGTGGATCAGATCCATCCATAGCCTGGAAAAGTGGATCACCTAAACTAAGTGGATCAACAAATTCAGTTTGACCTCCAGGAACTGATTTTTTACCTCCTTTCTTTTCAGGTCTTTTCATTTCTGTGACCTGATTAATGAAATAAAATCAATTACACTTCAGATAAAAATAAAATAAGTAATGCCTGATTAAAAAATATGAATATTAATTATAATAATAATAATCTAAGATTCATTGGTTATAGAATGTTTATACGAGACATTTAGTGTTCAAAAGTAGTAATTGCTTGGTGTAGAAATTACAATTTTATATGTGTATCTGTAATTTATCTACAATTTGTAGCATGATAATAATTTTCTTTGAAAGTATTATGACTATAAAAAAAAAACCTTTTTACCATTTATTTAGCATTTTCAAAGAAAATGATAATAAAAATAACTGTAAAAAAAATAAAAATAAGATTTGTGAAGATATTATTTTACAATATCTTGTGTTTTTAAAATTAAATAAACAATGTATGTTTTATCCGTAATGGTTGATAACATGTTAGTACTCACAGTAACTAGTTTCAGTGGATGACTGACAGTAGGCTGCAGTTTGCAAGCCTCCATTTCTCTCTCAGCATCATAGTTTCTATGTCGGGGTTGCCTAAATCAAACAAAGGTACAAAACACTGATACTTCACTACATAAACTGTATTCATTGGCTGCAGACAGACAACTTTGCATGAATTTTACATTCCAATTTGTTTGTTGTTGGGTTTTTTCATCTAAATATATATACACTAAATAGTTACTTTGTAAAATATTTTTCCTTTAGTGCATGTATTTTAAAAATAAATGTTTTAACGTGAAATTAATTCGTACAAACACATATAAATTATGAAAGTTAATCAGATTCTTGTTTATTAGTTTAAAAGACGGCTGGAAACAATTTTGCATTTTCTGTCTCATCCTAAGACTACTTTACAGTTGACAATCAGAGATGGAATTGAATCAACCAATTTTTATTTATATGTTTTTTTTTATTGATAGAATTAATAAAGTTGTAAATATGAAATGGACTATAAATTAATTGGTAGTGTTATTAAATTAATTAATAATAATAATAATAATAATAATAATAATAATAAAAAATAAAAATAATTGACTCGAGATACTCCCCCATCTCATCTGGCCAGGTCAATTTACTTGCCAGTTCATTTAAATATATAATTCGTGGATGGCATTTGTAGTTGATATTTACATTAAACAAAAATGCAAAAATATTTACACCAAATAATACATCAATAATGTATATATACTTCAACATCGTAAAAAAAAAAATCAACAACAAGAGACACGATTACATTTGTAGAAAATGTTTACCATTCGAAAGTAGCCATTTTCGTTCACGTGATTCGAGTTATTTCCCTTTATGTATTTTCTATACATCCACTAAGTACTTACTAATGTTTTATATACGCATCTTTGACTTTCAAACCACTCATAGTGATGTCAAAATATTGTTTCAAAATGTCGCGCATATTTTAAGCTAAAATAATTTAGATTTGAAACTGCATCAAAGATACAGCATTTAAAAACAAAGTATTATTAATATATGCTATTATCGAAAGTCTATAGCCTAACTGTTTATCAGTTTTTTTAAATGGCATGTGCTATATTTCTCGTCTTTCAAAAGTGCTGGTTTTAAAATTATTTTACTTTAAACTACATTATCTTAGGCACACAGAGGAAAACAAATTAAAAAACAAAAAAGAAACAGACGATAACGATTCGGCCAAAATGCAATTATTAATTAATGTTCTTTTATTTTCTAATGAAATGTATGAACGTCACAAAACTCGAAATTCTGGTCGACGTTTTCGTAAACTCCAATAGGATAACGTATCTCAGTGTTGTGTTCATAATTTCTACAATGGATATTAATTTATGTATTTTCGCCGACTTCTGATTTATTACGTCCGTCTTCAGAGATTGCACCGCTTCCCAGATATATAGATTTTTGTCTTGCATGTAGACATAACTGTTGATTCCTTCATTTTTCTGGTACATTTTTGACAACCAAGCCTATTGGCAACATGTTCTCTAAAAGATCTGGAGCACAGGACGTAAAGAAAGAAATTAATCGAATAGTTAAACTGTTCCATGGGTTGAGCTAACTTGCAGAAACACGAGGTTCGGGTCCAATGTCTGGAAAAGACTGCCTCCTCGAGCAAATGCTATGTTGTGGCCAATCCAATTTGGTGATATGAGGATAATATATGTTATTGTTACCCCTAACAGCATAACAGTGATCTTCAGCGTTTCGTCGTTCTTATGATCGGAAGTCTGTACCATTTTCTTTCGTTTGCTTCGTTGCTGGAAAAGATTTGTACAATTAAGGGCGTTATTAGAAGAACCACAGCATATAAAAATGTGCCGAAGATGATGAAGAATCGTCTCAAAGCTGCCGAGCCTGGTTCCACCAAATCTGATACGCATTTTGCAGACTTTGTTATCTTAGAAAAGACTGACCATACTCCATTTGTAAGCGAACATAATGACAGACAACAGCAATATCTAAGACAATGTTACTGTTTTACTCTGAGCGGAAAGCAAACAGCAAGAAAACGTTCAAAGCAAATTAACACAACCATGCCAGAAGACGACATCTTAGCAGTGCGCCAGCTGTCGAAGAAGATGTTGCAGCCCGTTTCGGAAAGAGCCCTAATGTCTACCCACATTATGTTTACAATCCAAGCTTTATTCAAGGGCAGCATTAAGATAAGCACTGTACCTGAGATCGACATAAATATCAGAATTATACTGCAAGTGGTTTGGCGGAAGCGACGGCTTGACATGATCACGGTTGTCATCCAAACAGTCCTAAAAAGAGAAACAGTGGAATGGTCACATAACCAAAATAATCAGTTTTTGCAGTCTGTTCTTTGTTTTTCACAGGATTGCGCCTGTGTTGTTGTACTCAGTTCATGATGATGCTGACAAAGAATGGCGATGGAAAAAATATTAATATCTTCTTTGTTTGAAACGTCATTGCCGTCGTTGGTACTTTTCAGATCAAGCCGTCAAGACTTTGTGTAATTTTCACTTTGGAATTTATCAGCTGTCACAGTGAATGATCGTGTAGAAAACCTTGTGCTCTGTAATATTCACTGTAGTGCTGAGTATTGTATTTTTCCCGCAACAAGGGAGCACAAAAGTGAAAAGTAGTGCTAGAAATCCTAGGTATCTGAGCAGTAAGTGTCTAGAAATAATAGAATAAAGATACTTTAAAGCATATGATGATGATGACAATAACACTAACACTAACAATACCTAACTAGATATATATGTAAATAAATATTTTATTAAATAAGTAAGTAAATGTATTAATAAATGTATGCCTCTTTATTAAATATTCAAATTCTTACCTGAAATAGTTCAGAGTGAGAAACAAATGAAAATACATTGGATTTTTCCAAACCTTTATAGCATACTGATTTATTAATTTCTGCCACTATTTGTTTGATTAATTAATTAAAGTATTAGCTTCGGAGAATGTTGTTACGATCTGATCAATTAATTTTGTTTTCATGGTTAATTTTAATTTCAGATGTATAGGTTCCCAGGAAATATATTAGCAGTTATATTGTATTAGTAATGCTTTATTGCAAATTATTTGTAAGACACTTTAATGCATATATTAAATGAAATAGAAGAACTGGTATAACAGTGCAGTGTTTTAAGCAAAAATCAAGTTTCTTTAAGCCAGCTGAAGTCGATATCTGCTTTGGTAAGGTAAGAAGACAGCCAATTCAAAAACATATTTTTAATTTGTCATTTATGAGAAACGTTATTTGTCATATTTTTGTTATGTTTGTTAGAGATAAGAAATTAAATAAAGAAATAAATAATTTTTTCTTTTAATTATACATATATATGTACTTTTATAAATAAATAAGTAAATATTTTATGGTGTATCAATTACTTTTACACGTCACAGTTTATTTCTTTGCTTTTTATCTTCATTTTTATTTATTTCTGATCATATTAGATTGTTATAAGTTTATATTTCTCTTCTCTTATTTTTGTCATATATTTTTCTAGTCCTAACATGCTTTAAACGTTTGTTTTAACTTTGTGTAAATTTTTTGTATAGTCCTTATTTCTTATTGTACTATTTATAAAAAAACAAAATAAAATGTTTGTTTTTTGGTTTTCAAAGGGTCTTGATATTTATGGTTTGGAGTTTTCTTTTCTTCATCATCTTTAAATACATTTTGTATTAACGATAAATATTTAAGAAAGAGTTTCCATAGTTTACTAAGTAATGAAATTTCCTCGTCAATTTTTCACTTAAATGTTTGACTTTAACGCTTTTATTTTACATGAAACTTTAAAGACTCTTTCCTACACATTCGTCATCAAAACGAGGTCAGAAAAAAATATGTGTTGGAAATTAGGTTTTAACAAGAATACTTGTTTCAGTATACATATATTTCATGTCTTACATCTGTTTTTCTAAAATTCGGATTATTTCTTAAAATATTATACTTAATTCGCACGAACTTTCCCGTTTGTTTTGTTAATTGTAAAATATTCTCTTTAATATAAATAAATTTAATACTAACACCATGTTATAATTTCTCCTTGTCAGCGATTTGAAGTATTTTATTAGTGTGTAATAAAATCGCAAGGAGACGAAATTAAATATGCAACATAAAAAATCAAAAAAAAAAAAAAAAAAAAATCTATAATACCGGGAAGTCATCATTGTTTATTACTGTAATAACTTTGACGAAAATTCTGACCATTTCATGATTTCTTACTTGCAGATTAACAGTTCTGATCTACTGTTTCTGTAACAGCTAAAACTCGTTGTACCATTTCTGTCTTTTATGTTTTACCGTTATGATAGGCATAGGTTTTAGGCAAGAGTATCATAAGACTGAGTCTTAGTTCAGCTCAAAATATTGCAGACCTTCTCTCAATAGTAATAATTTTTATATGCTTGTGCACGACTTGTGATATATTCCTTATTGTTTGTATATCACAGAAATATGCTCTGAGGGTGTAAATGTTGAACTTAAGGATGACCGATGCGCGAACTGCACTGTTTTACGAAATCAAACCTATTAATTAGCTAGCCATATTGTATTCACAGTACTTATTATTTCATTGTAGGTTGTTTATTATTATTATTGTTGTTGTTGTTGTTGTTATTATACTGAGGGGCTTAAATTTCAATCTTAAGGGTGATCAATGTTTGAATTGCATTATTTTACCAAATCCAACCAACTACCTAGCCATATTGTGTCCACACTTCATGTGAAATATTTTATTGTAGGGTGATGATGATGATAATGATTAATATTAATATTATTATTAGTGTTCTTGTTGCTGTTGTTTTGTAATTCATATTTAACAGCATAAAGCTTTTAAAATAAAATTTGATTTTAGTTCTTCCTTCATTTGCCATATTATTGGCTGCAATGAACTAACAATAAAACATAAAATATTCTTTTATCGACATCTTATAATACTTCTTTCTTTCTTTTTTCTTATCTGTAAAACGTTATTAAAATTTTGCTCAAGTAGAATGAAATACGAAATTCTGTGACACTTTTATTGTCTCTCCAGCGATAATTACACAGGGTATTTTCAGTGTTGCAATTTATATTATGCAGGGAACGCGTTTCTCAGATACTTTGAGAGAAATACGTAACAAAGAAACACATACTGACAGTGTAGGTAAATATGTTTATTATTTACATTTCCTTTACATTATTTGGCAGGTTTTCAAACTCAAATATATAATCTGAATGACTTAATTACACTCGATCATATGCCATGTCTAAGAACAAATTCAATAAATAAATCAACAAATCACACAAAAGTAATGTTCGACATATTCGTCTTAACATAACACAACCATAATTTAGGTTTTCAACCTTTTCTTTTTCACTGCAACATCGGATGTATAGAAATAGAAAGAGGAACCAAACTAGATAGACAGTAAGTAAAAACCGTATTAATTGCTAAAGATATGAATGTCGATAAATAAATATTCTTATTTTTTAATCAGATTTGTACATTTGAGTGTTGTGTTCGGTTCAATTGTTGGGTACGTTTATCTGCGTGTGAGTATGTGTGTGTGTATGTATGTATGTATGTGTGCATTCATGTGTGTGAGAGACTGTGCATATGTGGTTATGTATACGTAACATTTCACTGACATCACTTTTACATATTAGTATAACGACCTTAATGTTTTGATTGATAATTTTAAGCAGCTGAATAAAACAAATTTAACAATACAACCGACTATGTTACAATAAAATGATTGCACACAAACCTTCAATTATATCAAATCCAAATTAAAATGTAAAATATTATGCAGCATCTAGTAACAATCCCATTTTAAAAATACGACAGTAACAAAAGTAACAAATATTTATGCTTAAAAAAATATATAAATTGTATATAATTCAACATCCCGGTTGCGTGAATTGGTTTTTGAAAATTCTGAGTAATGGATGGATCACACTGTTTTGGATGCAAGTAATGATGGCACTGACGAAAGTACGAAACACCGTGTACGTCACACGGAACTCGCGAAGGTACGGCTTATTCAGATTACCCAAAGGGCGAGGTCGGGGCAGGACGAGAAGGCCGAGCTTTCTTCTCTCACTTCGTTCCCACGAAGGATACGTGGATGTTGACAATGCTGGTGTATTTTCATTTCCTGTAAGTACTTTTCCGTGAAATTATTATCCAATACGTTTCTTCCGCAGGCTTAGACTCGCCGCCCCCCACCCCTCCCACATTCTGCCGTACTCAAAGGTATCCAAATCGAAGCTTAAGGTGTTTCTTTGTAATCTTCTTGTCCATGAAAGTATGTGAGGGATTCACCAACCTGGGATTTTAATATTACACTAAATAGGTATCACTTCTGATATTAATATTATTTTATAAAATGAATAATTTCAGCTATATTCCATAAAATTAAATTAACAGATTTGTTAGTTGAAATAATAATAATAATAATAATAATAATAATAATAATAATAATAATAATAATGGTGATAATAATATGAATAATTTAATAACAAGAAAAGAAAAGAAAAATAAGCGAAAAACACATACCACTGTGCTAAAATACACTAACTGCATTAACGCAATACTTATTATTTATACATGGGAATGAAGTAGTGATGAACGAATTATCAAACACCGATAAGGGTTATTTCCATTAATAATACATACAGCACGGATATAATGTACCAACGAGCTGATTGGTATCACTTAGGGAAAGACCATAAAAAAAAAAAAAAAAAACCCACTCGGATACACCACGCGACATTTAATAAGACGCACGCCAAATCCATATTAGGAAAGACACAACAATCATCTCTATAGCAACCGAGCAGCTCGTGCCGCGCGTAGATGAAATGTGCCGTATCAGCTACAAGTATCATACTTCTGTAAGAACACACTTAGTGGAGGAAAAAAGCTCACAGCGGTATAAGAAAATACCAGTAAGAGCACCCTGCACACAAAAACACCGTTCGATATCGCAAGTCTATCCGAATGACGAAACATCTTCTGACACGATGTTTGGGGTGAACATTCCTCCAAACCAACCGAGCGCTTTGGTCATGTCAGACAGTCGCACGGCATTCTCCACAGATATTCTGTGCCAATATTGCGGATTGCGGAACGCTAAAGAATATAATTATATCATGTTAGTCCTTCTTGTTGGCATGGAAACTAAATGAAAAATGTTCAGGCAGTCGCGAATGTCTGGAACTACTGAGTTTGTAGGTGTAAACATAAACAAACAAATAAATGATGGAATATAAATAAATAGTGGCAGCTGAACCTCGTGACCTCGCACAATCAACAGATAAATCACAAGTCTTAAGGCTCTTTCGTTTTCTAGAACATGTGTGGCCTAACAAGTTAATTCAGTGACCACAAGTCAGGTGCTATATTTAAAGGCACTGTGAACCCAAAGTAAACCGCAAATACATATTTTCATATATAAAAAGTAACTGATTATTTTGATTAATCCCAAGTTTTATGCTGATTTGTTTTAAAATTTAACCCAGATAAATAATAAAATAAGGAAAGAAGTTTATTTTCCCCCCCCCTCCGTGATTATTGATAAATTCGATGACGGAATAATAATAATAATAATAATAATAATAATAATAATAATACAAGTAGAGCATTCATATGCGAACCTTTAAGAAGAAGGAAGTATTGTTCTTTAAGTAAATATTCTCTTCTTTCTGTTATTATTATTATTATTATTATTATTATTATTATTATTATTATTATTATAATTCTTATTATATTTTTGTTGTTGTTGTTGTTGTTGTACAGGAACTAAAAATGCTTCTACAGAATTATTGCACTGATGAATGGTATCTGGTTTTCACAAGCGCACACTCACACACTCAAACACGCTATCACACTTGCACCCATCACAAATCGGATCCAGGAAGAGCTTCGGGCGAGAAACCAGTGTAACTGCCATTAAACACAGGTGAGTAGTGCTGAGTATCCAAAGACAGAGACTGTGCATGATATTGTCCTGGGGGAGGGTGATAACCGGTGGGGGAGAGAACATTCGGGGAAGCGCTGTTACTGCCATTCATGCAATACGAGTCATTGCTGGTTGGCGTCCACACCCGACCGCCATATTCAGACGGTGACGACATAGAGGGTTCAGGGGAATGCCACGCTTTGATTTTCGGATTGTAGTCACCAAACTGCACGGACGGTCGACCTGGTTTTGGTGCCACTGGTGGCGCTTCTTTCACTGGCTTGATTTGGGATGGCTGTAATACCTCGTCCACTAAAATAATAAAATAAAAAACAAAATTATATCTGAGATTTTCTATTCAGTATAATGTCCCTTTAGAATCACAATATGTATGTTTCTGTGTCTGTGTCTGTGTGTGTGAGTTTATGTGTGTGTGTATTTATATATTCAACTAATTAGTATTCTTCTGAATATTAACAGTACGTATGTGCTTATGTAATACTGGTATATGAAGAATAACATATTAGTAAGCACCTTAAAATCTAGCTGTAACCACCATTAATTTACAGTTTAGAGCGTGTAATAACATATCCACCGAACATAATATATGTATTTGAACAGCAACGCAATAACATTTTAATGTTTCAATGGAGTTAGAAAAAACAAACCCACGGTGTAATAAATCAAACATGCTGTGATATATAATAAATCAAACTTCGGTGTTTACGTCATTAAATTTCAAAAAGAAAAAAGAAAAAAAAAGTTTAGCGTAATGAATAGGCTTAAATTAAAACATTTAATAACAATATAAATACTGAAATAATGCTTATGAAAATATTATTCTGATTCTTTTCTGGTTGTACAACGAGAGGACGTAAACAGGCTGTCGACACTCCATGAATACTAATAATAAAACGTACAGTATAACAGTTTAGAATGTACTTACGATGTACTTCTTCCTTGTAAGTCGTCCATCCTTTAGCCTTTCTATTGAAGTCCTTCCCCTGCAGAAGTTTAACATGATGGTCAGTTGCGAGTTTAGTAACTTTAGGTATTGGCATGGGCTGAACTTCAGGAGTCTGAACCGCCGGTTTGGGTGGTTCGGGCGGCTGATACTTCAACATCTGATTCAACTTTTGCAGTCTTTCGTACTCAGATAAGTGATCAAAAGCTCCCTCTACATCCCCGGAGGGATTCTTCAGAGCCGCCTCCCATGGGGATATAGAAGGTTTGCACTGTAAGTTGAGCATTTCTTCCAGCTTGTTCGTGGGAGCTTTCACTGGCTTCTTGACGTTTGTTTCGTCGACGATCCATTTCTCCGCCCGAACCCTTCTTTTTTCAAACAGACGTCCCGCTTTGCCTTTGTTGTTTTTCAAACTCTGCGCCAGGTCGAAACACTTGGTCGGTGCCACTGACTGGTGGTCGCATCGCTTCGCCTGCAAACGAAGCTTTTCGAATTCTTCCTTTGACAAAGCCATGGGATGATCCTCCTCCGGAGGCTTAACTCGATGCTTCACTTTTGGTATTCGGAAGGTAAACAGAGGTTTCGAACCGCCCTCTGTCACGTGGAGCTCGCTGTCCAAGTCCGATAAGTAAGCTATGTCGTCTGCCGCGGCATCATGGGAAGAGGACTTTTCTCCGTCGTGAATCCACTTGGAAGATTTTTTCTGACGCTTGGCAAACATTGTCGCACCGCGCGCTTTCTTGTTGATCTCCGAGGTCAACGACTGTGAAATTGCTTTACACAATTTCATCTGTTCTTGGATTGTCGGGTAATTGTGGTTTGGATCATCGTAAAATGCAGAATCCGCGTAAAGCTTTTCTGTTTAAGAAAAAAAAAAAAAAAAAAAATAAAGAATATTATGGATATTCACGGAAAACAAATAGAAAGAAACAGTAGCAACAACAACAACAACAACAACAACAACAAAAAAAAAAAAAAGAAGAAGAAAAAAAAAAAACAAGAAATAAAAAAAGAAGAAGAAGAAAAAAACAAGAAAAAAACAAACAAGCAACGTCAACAATAAAAACTACAACGATTAACAACAACAAAACAACAGTAAAAAAAAAAAAAAAAAAGGAAAAACAAGGAAAAGATGTAACAAGGAAAATATATTTAAACATATATATAGACATGTCGTTTTCACATTACGTTAATTTCTGGCACACGAGACGTTTTTGCACTAAACATGATTATTAACAAGTATCTGTTACTGCGGCTGAAATGGACTGTTATACTGTAGTATGTTATAAACAATAGCAACAAAATGAAATACTTTAAAAGCTATATTGTTGGTTTTTTACTTTATCTTACCTGTTCTTTCATAAACTGCCTCTCTTTTTATCTTATTTATGTATAATTATTTATACATTATTATTATTGACAAAAGAATTTAAAAAGCTGTATATGCCACTTACTATAGATACTTTTAAAAACATGTGATAAAATAATAACTAAAGATTTCCATATATGATAATATTCCTGATATAAATGCATATTCTATGCAAAAACTGGTAGAAGGGTGAAAGTATATATTTACTGAAAACATTATTTTTGTCTATAAAAATAAATTAATAAAAAGTTTTTAATGATGTTATCCTAATGAAATGCCATTTTCAGGATTTCAAAAATAATACTGAACAGTTTTATATTTATTTTATTTTTCAGTCCACTATACATCTTAGGTTTAAGTATATATTAATTTGAATGTTCCTCCTTTGCCGTGTCAGCTGTTAGTTAATTTATTACAGAATTTGAATTTATGTATTTTAGATATATGTTTTACATAGAGAATTTTTTTTTCTTAAATTTAAAAAAAGAAAAAGAAAAAATCCACCACTATTCCAAAAATACTCAAACAAGAATTAAAAAAATAATAAAAAAAAGAAAAAAGAAAAACCTCTCTCTTGATAACATTTTTTTAAAGCATGTCATATTTATCTTTCCCCAAAATCCTCCTGTCTTATCATTATTTTTTCATTCATTCTAAAACGTATATCATAACTTTTTGTCGTCTTTAACCTATACTATAATTTTGATTTATCGCCGGCACTTAAAATACAATGACCATCTCTGTTTTGGACAAGAGCTCGCCTTGGTTTGATATATTTTACAAGTAGATAAATACTGCATTTTCATTAAATAACTGGTACTGCCATGTTGAGTGCCTCCCAGATGCAGAACACAAGACTTGGCACAGTTATAGCACTCTCGGTCTAAGTGGTTTAATAAACATGCGGAGATTAATAAAAGTAGTAATGACAGAAGACATAATCACATACCTGGATGCTAATGAGACAGATAGCCTTGCATGCATGCATAAATAAGAAATACTAAAAATAAACCTTATGGAATGCACTGAAATATTGTCATAAAGAAATTCATGTATGTATTTGAAGGTTTCGGTATAAATACATATTCACATTCATAAATTTATTTTTATCATCTATTGGTCTTGAATATTTACAGCCATCAACACAATTCAGCGAAATATTATTACTATTCTATTAATTGGAATAGTATCGTAAGGGCCAGGCAGGATTGTTATGGGCACATCCTTCGATGAATTAGCTAACCTAACACAGTACAGTCTCCTTAGCAGTTTAATATGATTTATAATGATAAATATTATATTGTTCGCTCTGAATTCAGCACAAATTATTAAAACAATAATTGTACAAAGTTCCTTCAAAACTGACTGCACATTAGTGTTTACAGAGTTTGCATTCTATTCTCTTTATCTGTCGTGTCTGTTAAAGTGATTGACAAATATAGATTCGTGCCAAGCTAAGGATGATAATGTTTCTCGCATTCTGCTATAATCATCACCACTACTTTTTTCCCTTATCTTTTTTACTCTGGAGACTGCCTTCATTTTACCAGTGTCTAATATTGATCATGAGAAAATGTAACAATTTTAAATGCACAATATATTTCATCCAGACAAGCAACTACAAATATTGTTTAACGTCTTCTTTTCCCTTCGGCATATTTTGCTATTAATTACTTATTTAATTTGTTGAATGGTTTGTTTAATTATTTGTTTATTTGCTTCCCAAAATTAATGATATTTATAGATTATTATATATATATTTTTATCTAATCCATGTTAAACCTGAATATAATGAACCTAATTCTGAAATTGTTTTATTAAAAAGATACCCAAAACTGAAATAAATAACTAAAAAATAATGGATTTGTCATGATGAAAGGAAATATATTGAATCTCTTAAATAAATAAATAAAAAATATATAAATCTCATACTACTGCAGTATCTTGACTGTAAATGTAGATTTAGACCTGATAAAGATCAGCTGAAATGAAAACTAATGCAGACATATGTGCACAGATTCAAGTTCATACAAACATAAACACTCAAATCAGATATATTAAAATCTTCTCATGGCGAAGACTAGTTACAATTTTATTCTAACTCCCTCACTATGTCTTAGTCTCTGCCATTCTGACTAATGAATATATAAACATAATGTTTTATAACTTACTATGGCTAAGTGATGAGCTAGGAGTGGATATATCGGATTCAGCACTATCGTGATCCAGCGTAATTTGCACAGGAGGAGCAAATACTGGCAGACGATGAGACTGTTTGGACTCCTCTTGTTGCTCATCCAGGTTGCTGGTATCCACCTGCCTTAGAGGCTGAGGCGGCTGAAACGACTTTGCCACAGGCTTGGGAGTCATCAACTTCTTTTGGATCTCCTGAATGGACAAACGTGGCTCTTCTGGTGTCTCTGGGCTTAGAGGAGGTTCTTGACCCGGTTGCCAAATATTTGGCTTAAATGCTTCCATGGGTTCAGGTTTCCAGCGTTCAGCATTTGTGCCTGAGGTCTGCTGAGATTGTTGTTTCTCTTGCAGGTGCTGTTGATGCTGCTGAAACTGCTGCTGGTGGTGCATTACATTATGCTGTTGCTGTTGCATGAACTGCTGTCGTTCCTGTAGATTCTTCTGTTGCTTAGCAGCAAACGAATCACTCGGCTGCCATTTGTCTTCCTGAGACGTGGTGATTTTCCTGACATTAAACATCGGCACAATTTTCTTCGACGATGAACTTTTTTGGTTAGGCGCCACGTTTTCCTTCATGTCGTCACTATTATCGCTGAACATAGCAGACACTTGTACATGAACAGGTTTCGACGTGAATGGCTGAGACATGTATTGCGAATCGACAGTATAAGGTATGGGACTCTGAGAACGATTGTCCCTTTGTTCGTTTGTAACAACCATAGATTCTTTCTGCACGAAACCCGTTGTTGTAGTTTCCTTGTCTTGCTGCACCCAGCTTTGTGTTTCCACCTTCTTTGACATGTTGCCTTCGGAAAAGGTTTCAGAAGTCTGAGACGTTGTCATTTCGTCAGGCTTCGCTTCTTGGGGTTGCGAACTTCCACTGACCGCAGCAGTTAAAGGTGAGGCATTTGGTAAATCCTGAATGTCTCCCCTAGAAATTAAAATGTATTGGGAACTGAATATATATTACATTAAAAAGAACAAGAAGAAAAACAAAAGAAGAATGAAATCCATACAAACAATAATAAAAAAAAAACGATTACTGCAACAACAATTATTATAATAGTGAAGATTCTAAAGTCTTCAGAGCTTACAGATTTGTTTATGCTAATTATGTTTGTTTTTTTCATTACTTAAAAATTGTAATAATATGTTACATATAACACTTTAATTTTATCAGTTAACAACTATGATATTAGTGTTCCAATAAATTAATTAATATAATTATATCCAGTACTAATATTACATTTTTCTGCGATAATATTTATTGTCTCCTTTATAGGAAAGTTAATTTTCTAAAACTAAATGAATATGATATTTTCACGATTTACCTGAATACCTCCATAACAAGTGTATCACCGGAAGCATCCACCATTGCCATCGATTCATCATGAGATCGACCGGAAGTAGACTGTCCATTAATGCTAACAATGACGTCCCCCTCTTTAATGCCATTTGTATGTGCCTTACTTTTCTTTCTTATCTGAAAGAAGAAAATTCAGTTATTTTCAAGAATTAAAAATGTAACATATGAAAAATAGAATCATTTGACAGGTCCTCTGTGACCAACTAAAATAATGAACTATTGCATAATCTGGATAAAAGTTAGGAAGGTTTGAACCAGGTTTCATTTTTGTAAATTATATCCAAGCTTGGAAAACAACAACAACAACAAAAAAAAAAAAAAAAAAAAACATCACAGATTTTGTCACTGAAATAAAAAGTTACTAAACATTTAATCATAGCATCATAACATCTTCACTAAATTATTATTATCGTTATTTTAATGCGTATTAGTATACTAATATGGTGGCAGTAATTTAAGACTTCATACTCTGAGGCATGTTGCACTAATTTTCTGCAAGTAAAAGCCTGAGGTCCTATGCTAACATACTTTTGCTTGGTATGCATTGAGATTTCATCTTGAGACTTAGTGCATGATGTGAATGAAAATATTTCATTAGTTTAAACATTTTAACAATCTTAAGTCTTCAATATAACTGGAGTATAATGTAAGCTTATTATTTTGTGATATTTTGCCTGGAAACATCTGAAACAAGATTGCAGAGTATTTCTGCGATATTACAAAACTCTGTTTTAAAATTATTTTTATTTTGAAGTATATATAATTTAAATTAGAAATTAAACACTGATACAGTGTATATCGACTTATACAAGAGGTAAATATCTATCTTTCTGTATAACCATATATATACACGTCGATCTGACAGTCTCTCTCTCCCTGAATATAACTCTTTGCCTTTTTATTTATCGTCCTCTGTATGCAACGAGATGAACACCCACACATATACATACTTATAAAAGCAAAAATACAAAATAATCACCCCCAAATGTGTGAAACCTGATAAATAATCATTAATAGAAACGTCTAGTTATCATTAGACAAAGCAGATTTGCTGAGATCGTTAGGTCACAAGTTTCACACGCAAAAATACAAATAACATTTTCAGGCATGAAATGATTACACAATATTGTGCTAATAGCACCTTCATCCTGCTTTCAGTGATGAAAGCCATGTGTTGTTATGGTTACCAGAACTTTCGGTTAATTCTTTCGGTATTTCCAACAGATTTGTTTCTGTGCCAATCACTAAATCATAAACAGCTAACTGTCTTGGTCGGCCCGCACTTTAGTATCGAGTTAGACGTTTTAGTTTGGGTGAACATAATATATATATACACATACAAAACATAGCATACGTACATATACACATATTTATATACGAGTATATTATATAGTGTATAATTCACTAGGTATTTCTTTTATCAAAATCTTTTTGTTGCTTTTGTGGTTTTTATTTATTTATTTATTTATTTATTTATTTATTTATTTATTTATTTATTATTATTATTATCTTCATCATCATCATCATCATCATTATCATCATAATTATCATTAATGTTGCGAGTGTTTCAGATTTAAAAGATATATATATGATTTTGTTTCTTTACCTCTATGTACTTGGTCCATGCATTCATATTTGTATTCATGCATTACTAAAAATAACATCATAAATTCTTGTGCTCACATTTTACATAAAATACCTGGATAAATATTATTCCGATAAGATAACTATAGTACATCGGATAGCTTGGTAAATAGCTTCATTCTAAGATTTTGAAACATTAAGCGAAACTAAAGATTAAAGTCAGGACAGATTATTTATCCTCGAATTAGAGCACCACGCTGTGAAGCAGGTTCTAAGGGCTTTTAATGTACTTTCTGTATCTGTAGCCAGTTCTCACACACATCACCTTCCAATAATCATGTGCCCATCAGACCGATTAAATATCCCAGCACTGCCCAAAGACAAACATGAAAAATAAAAACGTATGGTCAAAACAAGTTTCTGCATCAACACCTGATGCTTCTTGTCAGTCTCACCTTGATGGATGTAAATAAACATTTCCCAAAACGTAAACAACTGAACTGCACACCTTACTGCTCATCTAGCAAGATTATTATTGTGTACAGAAGACAGACTGCAGCCATAACTGTTAATTAATGTTATCGATGAGACGTCTAAACTTCTGGGTTTTATCTTTTTCCTTATTATTTTGCTTGTAAAACTGTTGTAGGTTGATTTTCAAGTGGATATTTAGGGCAGAGCAACTTTCGTTAAAACAAGAATAAAGAAGACGGAACCTCCCCTATCGGGCATTTCTGTAGGGTGGTGTTGTGAGTTCGAGACTTTCTTGATATCCTCCCGTCAGCAGTACACATAAATACATACAAAAACATATCATTATTTACACACGTGCACTGTACACCAGAAGCGGTCATAAGTGTTTTTCTCCGTTTCTGAATGTGCACATTTCAACTTCTCCTAGTTTATAATCGAAAAAGATTAGACCAGGGAGTGACTGCAGATTTAATCATTAAGCAAAAATAAATATTAAAATGAAAAATATTATTATTCGTTTAAAATTATTAGTTTTGTAACAGTTATGTTCTACTTGAACATTTCAATGTATGCGATATATGTTGCCCCTTATTAAACTCAATACTTAACCAGTTACAAATACACGTTGTAACAGTATGTCCTGTAATTCATCTACAAACATTTCTCTAATAAAATACAAAACAAAACAAAAAAAAAACTAAAAATAAGAATGTAACCCCATATGGTTCAAGGTCACTAAAGTGATGGTTCTACGCCAACTTTCTTGAGTCATGAGCGAATGTGTTGAGTGGAAGTTTGGCATACACATGTGTCGCTAACCTCGAATGCACGCAGAACAGAGAATTAAAGCCACAAGTATCGTGTTACATACACAAATATGCGCAACTGGTAATGTAAGAGTGCAATGTCAGTGTATGTTATATCTTTATTACGAGTTACACGTGCTATGCTAGGATATGTCTGTAAGATAAATCACTGACAAAAAGACAGAGACAGAGACAGATAGATAGTGAAGAATGTGCGTGTGTGTGTCTACGTGTGTGTGTATTTTCTCTTAAGTCAAACATTAAGAACATAAAAGTATTATGTAATAAAATGTGCATGTGTTTGTGTGTGTGTGAGTGTGTGTGTGTGTGTGTTTAATATATGGGTGAACATTTGCTTAAACTTCGGTAAACATTGTTATTGTTAGGTGTGAAACGTGCTTTTAGTACAATGGTAATAAATGAGATGAAACCTGCTGCCGCCACTATTACTAATACAGATCAGCAACAATGGATTTCTTATCAGAAGAAAAGTGAGAGGTGGTTAATTTTTGGCATGATAGAAGTATTCAAGCATGTTTGACGTGAACATCCTCCAACCTCGCCAGAGTTCTGTACAAGAGAGGCTGGGAATTCTGAATAACTGCTATATAAATATGAACATCACATGTTTCTGCGTTACAGGAATTGTTAAAATACGCACAGGTCTCACGTCACCCTACAGTTAACTCTAGGTATGAGTCAGATGCAGTATGACTTTAATACTTAACACTCTTGCCTTATAACCAGTAACTGAATCTGGGCAGCTTCGACACTCTTTCGATACTGTTAGTTAGATCTGAACCACCCGTGATGTTTGTACAATCATTCACTTGTTGTTGATACATTGTTGGATATAAACGGCTCCCAGGACGAAGATAAGACAGGCGGTATCTTTAAAACATAGACTACGTCTTTGTTTACCTAGCAATATTTCTTATTTTATTATCGCAAAACAAAGATTATTTAGCATGATGGTTCTTCCAAAGATAACAAGTGAAAAGCGAAAAATCGGGAAACCTTTTTTGTATCAACACAATGAAATACTGATTTGGAAAGAGAAAAGTTTACCATTTTTATTATGAAAAACTGCATGGACATCTTGTTCGTTTAAAGATAGGGCATAGAGCCTTTATAAGTTTGGATCAAAGTAAATAAATCAAAACAATGTGCTGTTATGTAATTTTAGCAATCGAATGTTGAATTTAAACGAGAATTTTCAAAGGCTGGGCTAAAATAAGAGCGGAAGAAGAATATGGACGAGGGCCTAGATAACATGAAAGATCAAACAGTATGTATACAACTGTTTCAAAGAGTTTATTTTTATTTTGTAAGAGACATGTAGATAGATATGGTTTTGAAATTGTATTACTGGCGGTCTTAGCTCTACAAATAAGCAATACATAAAAATACAGCAATAGATGAAGCAAAGCTATCATGACAAAAACTTTTTACAGAATTTAGTTTTGTATTATTTTTAAATATAATGACTATACTATCTGAAGTATATTTTACATACACAGACATATTTAGAGAGAGATAAACATACAGAAAAAAAACACAGAGAGAGAGAGAGAGAGAGAGAGAGAGAGAGAGAGAGAGAGAGAGAGACTTTGACAACGTCAATGCCCTGTAGGTTTTTAAACATTTACGTACATCCGGAAATTAAATTTATGGGGAGAAAAAAGAAAGAACAAAAACATTTCTTTGTTCAAGTTTTCCAATTTATGAAAATTTCCTGACCGAGGTCAGTAGACCACTTGTGTCTAAGATAGGCGTTTTCTGATTGTGTAGTTAATACAACAGTATTTTACTAAAAAAAAAGAAAAAGAGGGGCGGATAAAACGTGTATTATTTCTGAAAATTAACTTACTAATAAATAAATTAAATATTTGCAGTCGATAATCTAACATCATATTAAAATAATAACGGTCACTTTGTATCGCCATCTGAAAATAGTTTCATACAATAAAGTTATGAACTGTAATGCGCATTGTAGTAAAATGAAATCGTGACAGTGTCCCCAGAACAGATCTGTCGACAAACTGAATATGTTTACATAATGTTTAGAATTAAAATAGTGAATATGAAATAAACTCAAGTTCAGTGTCTTCAAATAGGTTAACGCATGACTGTGTAAACAAATCGAAGGTAAATATGATAGTACAAATAGGTTGAATGTTCTTATCTTTTTTTAAGGTATTTGCGCTTTCAAAACGGCGAGGTAACCATAGCTCAGATATTCGCTTCAAGGAAGGGGATAATGTATTGTTTGTTTAGGGATGTGTTTTTGATCAGACTAAGATCAAGAATGTAAAAGAGGAAGACGTCCTGCTGTCACTTTAAAATTTCAAATCTTAATGATCACTTGCTCATTGTATGTCTATCTCTATCTTCCACGTATAAATAAATAAGTATTAACATTATATGCATGTGTGTGTTTAAGTGTACTTGCGAGTATATGCTTAAATTTAGTTTTCTTTCTTTTCTTTTTGTTTCTTTTTTTTTTAATGAAAAATGGTTAATCTTGAAATAGGGCGTTCAAAATGAATATCAGCTCTGGAAAAGTTAGACTTCTACAAGAATAACCAGAAGAGGCAAAGGTTTATATCTGAAATAACTTACAAGTTCTGATTTTCGCGAAAGGTCATTAAACCCAAGATGTCACTTTAAATTGAAACCGTTCTACATTCTGGATTTCCACGAATGCTGTGTGGATGAAACAGAGGAAGTAGCAACAAAAACAAATTACTTTGTATTTCAACATGTCTAAATCAAACCAAATACCACACAGTGCTGATGTTTCCAACAGCTGAGCGAACACTGTTATGTAGGGTATCTCTCTCGTCATACCCTCGGCCGATTTACCGAAGTCTTGAAGACACAATCACAGAAATCCAAACTGTTGTTACTGTTTGTCATTTAATTTTCTTTTTGTAATATTTTATTAAATATGTATTTTACATTGACCGTGCAAAGTATGTGAACTGCGATTTTCTTAACTTGAAGTTTGTATATATATATATCAAAAAGGTAAGCTAATATTTAAAATAATTTACTTTACTGCGTTAAAAGCATCTCTTGATGCTAATCGGTTTTGGATTTTCTCCCTTATATTATTATCTATATATAGCAATATGTCTGACATCTGATAACGAATACATTTTGAGGAGTGATTAAGTAAACATTCATTCATTCCTCAACAGTTGTTATTATTTTTCTTTTATTCCACTTCTTTACTTAAAATATTCAAATGCTGACGAATTCACAATTCTGTTCGAAATAATGATGAAGCACGTATGTTTTGAATACAATTAAGAAATTTTAGTCTTACATTGATGTTCAGTATAACCTAAGCGGCTTTATACAGTTTCTTCGTCTTCTTGTTAGTACCCAATACGAGGATACGCTCTAGATAGGTTTCAATCTCAAGGCAGCTGACACAATCATAAAAGAGCAAAACCATTTGATTAATGGGAAGGTCTGAGGTGTATAAAAGGGTAGCAGTAATAGTACAAGTTCATGTTACTCCCTCTGTTTGGCAGAAGAATGTTTCATATCACTGCAAACATATGACATTTATAACTATTTGACATCAGCACTGTACCGAATGACCGACTGTCTGCACTAAATGCCTGCGATCCGAAACAGATAAACTTATAAGAAAACATTTTTCTTATCTTGTTTACGTTGAATGCTACTGACCTTAACGGTACCTGTTAATTGGGATTTCCATTTCCTCTAAAGGAGGAACACATTTCGAAAGGAAAAACTTAAGTTTAGCGCGTTCGAGTCTATGAACATATAATTATACACTTTTTAAATTCTGTAACAACTTGTTGCAGACATCTGTCATCTGTTGGGCATACTGCACTGTCTATCTGTGATAAGTATTTTAAGATTTATTTAGTGGACTGGTTGCATAATTAACATGATAGTTAATGTCTGTGAAAATAAGTTTATATTATATAAACTACTGATATATGTTCGTACACAGTTAAATTCATGTCCTCTTTGTCTGCCGACTTTCTTTGTTGTAATCTTTTCGCGTGGTCAGAACATTTTCATTAGAAAGTACTTTGTGTCATTCGTAATCTATTTCCATTGAAAAACTATAATATATCAGATAAGTAATTTTTATTACCAGTGGCGGGATTAACAAAACAGACGGTTGTTCGCTGCTGATGTTTATTGTGGAAAGGTTAAGGACCTATAAGTCTGCAAGGTCTGGATAGGAAACAACAAAACAAAACAGAACTGAGATCAGAAATCCAGTAAAAAAAATATTCCATTCATTTCATTTCTTTAAGATAAGATCCACAACCAAATGGTGGAAATGCATTGTGTAAAATATACATCTGGGTTGTTTTGTTGTCTGTTATTATTTCTACTCAAGAATACAAAAGCAAAAGACTATACAATCAGGTTTATACAAAGTTTCCTATTTGGCGAATTGTGGATAAGTTTTTTGTTTTTTTTCTAACTTTCTGCCATATGTCAGAAATCTAATCGTCTCAGATTAAACAATACACTTATGTATCGCCAAACAAATATTTCTTCCCGTTCTTTCAAGATAGGTCGAGAGAAAAGTCAGTCGACATATCTCGGCATGAATCGACCCAACTCGGAATGCCAGTGATGATCTGACATTTACAAAATGTGATAACCACGTCAGCAAATTTCAGAACTATCAGAAATATGATCAGCAGAGCTTTGACGGTTTGTTTCTCCCAGTACAAAATCATCATGATTTTGTCGATAATACAAGAATGAAAGTTTCGTAATAATTTAATTTCTGAAATCTGTTTAATCTCAGTAATCAATCAGCGGCAAAGATGATCAAACTAATTTTATCAAAGTTTTCAAGATTTTGATTAAGAATAAATTTACAAAGTGCTGTTTATATCGATTATTTAATAAAGTTACAGTAAGTGCTAGTTTCATGAAGGGATGATCCATTTGAGAAAGAAAAGGTGTCTTAAAAAAATGTATTATAATAATAATAATAATAATAATAATAATAATAATAATAAAAAATAGTAGTATATAAATAAATAAATAAATAAATAAATAAATAAATAAATAAATAAACAAACAAATAATGTATTCCATGATTGTAAAGTAAAATAAACTAATTAAATTCAAACAGTTTTAAAAAAAAACACTTCTAAAACGTAATTTTTAACAGATGACGAGAAATCAAGTATGTTAATTAATCACTATATTCTAGAGCATAAAGAAAAAAACACCCTGAAAACACTGAAGTTCGTAGAACAAGGTTAAGGGTGTTGGCCTGTTCTAAGTAATTACTAAAGCATTCTGAAGTGAAGACTAAAATTTTATTGTTATTGTTTACCTGAAGAAAAAAGCTAAATAACGTGAAAAATATAGAGAGTTATTGAACAAGAGACAGAAATAGATATATAGACAAAAAGACAGACATACAGACATAGATAGATGGATTGAGGAAGGAGGTTTGCTGCGAATTTCCAATTCCTTTTCTAATCGTTATTAATAAAATTATAATTAGATATATAAATGCCAAATAAATTAATAATCATTTTCCATAACTTAACATCATTGAAAACATATCTTTATACATATTACTTTTTTAAAATTGTTTTATTTTATGCTCTAACATTCGTCATCAGTCATGCGATCCAAGTATTTACTTTGTCGCATCCACTAATATTAAGTGTAAACGATATTGTTTGCAACATATTTGCTAACGAATGAACATGTACTTGAGAAAGCTCGGCAAATTCCATGCACCTGGACCGCCTGCTCTGCTGCATACGACAGCCGCTGGAGTGGCGCGATTTTTGTTTTTGGTGGTTACACAATAAACACAACAGTCGTCTGCAGTCTTCACACACGGATCAAATTTCAAGTGCAAATTAGCAGAAACGCTGCATCGCAACAGCGACTGCTCAGTTTACGTTAAGCATATAATATTTATTCTCTCAAATATTTACTGTTGTGCTTTATAAAAAGCGTACATATATGGTTGACTGACTCACTGACTGGTTGACTGATTGATGGGTTAATTTATTAAATGACTGAATTGTCTGTTAATTGATTCGAAGACAGTGTAATGGGAAGGGAAACTCAAAATCGTGATATGATAACAAATAAGGTTTTAGTGCATGCAGTAATTAGAAGAAAACTGTTAAATATTCTGTATTACAGTAAACAGATAATTATCATTGTTAAATAACCAAATTCAGTAATGTGAATTATCTATATCCCTCGCTTCTAGACAGTAAGCAAAACTGGTATATAAAATTCATCACAGAATGTAAATAATAATCTTTTTTATTCATTGTACTACACATTCACATAGAAAACACATAAAAACACATAGGCTAAACTACTTACCTTAGAAACTATCAGGGGTACAGATTCTCCTCCCATGAGTCGAAATCCCCATGGAGCACCCCCGGACAGGGTGACCTGTATCTTTTCCCCCGTGCCCATGACTGAGCGGGTAGTTCCGTGAACTACAGGGCTGTTTCTCTTAATGCGTCATCGGTGCGCTGAATTGCACGTCACACTATCTGCAGAAGAAAAACAAGAAAGAGAATGAAGCCATCGCATGGGGTTATTGTCAACATGGTTACGTTAGCTCTATGACATACCCAGATCGAAGTATAGATAATGAGAAATACCACACGTGTTTAAGTAAATAAACACAGATCTCGGCGCATATTTTATCACCTTACTAGAAGCTGTAAAGATATTTTCTGGAAATTCCGAATCACACAGTTACTGTCGGAACAAATTACGATGCGTATAACCACTTATTTTCTGAAACTTAATTTCACCGAACTGCAGAAGTTGAGATGTTTTCTAAAACATAATCAGAACGATTTTTTTTTTTCTTTCTTTCTTTCTCTTTGCAATATTAAGGGGGGGGGAGAAAAAGAAAAGAACTTTTGCAGACACTATAATCTTTTCAAAAACAATAATCGATCATGCACTAATACTGGAATAGGGAAAAACTCACTGTCCCGATTTCCGCGAGGTAAATTACTTTCATCGCTGCAACTCGAGGTACAAGTGCATTGTGCGATTTGAAGTACAAGCGAGGTAAATGTTGTTTACACTGCCGCCCAATACTATCGCATATGAAACGCGCTTACTTGTAATTGAACTCTCGTGTCTGAGTGAGAACCTACATAAAGATATGTTATGTACTGAAGTTCGTCTTCGTAGTTAATGAGGTAAGGCTGTTTACAAGACGTTGCACTGCAAACTTGTTTATCTTTATTATCTGAGTGTAAATACATATATTATTATGTACTGACACGAAAAAAATAAATGGGTATAACGTCATAAATTTTGATTTAACTCACTTTAAAATGAGTTTTAATCATTTAAAAGAAAACACCATAAAATGAGTTATTAAAGAGACAACCTATAAACTAAGATAACTTGTTGTTTTTTTGTTGTTGTTGTTGTTGTTGTTGTTATTATTATTATTATTATTATTGTTATTATTATTGTTGTTGTTATTATTATTATAAAATAGTATTTTCAGCTACAGAAGTGCTTCATCATTCAAAGAAATTCCTAAAATTATGAATTAGTAATTGACTTTGTACAATGGTAACATGATTGTCAAAGATTGCAACATGGTCGTTCTTTGATCTTTACTGATAGAACATTGCTTGCATTACAACATTGTTTGGCACGTGTTACCCACATGATGACTGGCATCATTAATTTCATTTCATTCTAAACAATCTAGACTGTCCTGTTTTTAATTAGCAGTGATCTGTTTTTAATTACCAATATTCTCTTGTTTAATCAAGGGTGTTCACATCTGCATACACAAACAAATACACACACATTATATTCTTACAAATATTTCCATACATTTATACAATACTCACATAAGCACCATATCTCTACACCAAATATGCAAAACACACACACACACACACACACACACACACACACACACACACACATCCATCCCATACATTATTCTATATATCCAGACAGACAGGCAGACAAATATGAACATACAAAATGCACGGACAAAATATTTGTATTTGAAATTGATAATTTCAGCTCGATTTAGACCTCGTTTTTAATAATTAATACAGAAATATCAACCTCATTCTTCTCACTTGAAACTTTAATAGTAAAAAAAAACACTGGTCTAACTTCAAAGCTGAAGAAAATCGTTAAACATTTTACAGATAAAGTAAATTGAAGTCATATCTTGCAGACATTACTTGAGAAGAGCTAATAACACTTATCTTTGAATTAGTTCAAAACGATAATGTTTAATTCCTTGTGGAATTCATCATTACATAATATAAAAATGCTTATTAATATTGTAAGATAACTTGCCAAATTTGTTTGCTACGTATTAAAAACTGTAATAGCTTAAATAATAATAAAAATGCTTAGAGCGCTGGCCTAGAGCCTGTGGCCATTTTGTCTAGTGTTTCGAGACTTCATTATCAAAGTTTTGGGTATGTGCTTTCCCATCTTTTGGAGGTACATATATACCTTTCTACCAAAGTCTAGCGCATGAGATAGCGTAGATACTTTTTTCTCTTATTTTATCATCATATAAATATAATTTGAAAAAATACAGTTTCAGATTTAATAACTGGCAAACTAAATTTGTGGAGATTTCGTTAATATTTTTCATTCAGTAATAATATTAGAACTATGTTTTCAGAATGAATATTGATACTTCATTCTTTTGTAATATATTTTCATATTATTATTATTGTTGTCGTTGTTGTAATATTAGTTCTTGTTATTACTGTTGTTTTAATCCTTAATAAAGGTGAAAAATACAACACTTTCACAACAAAACGTATGTCGGTAACTGAGATGATAATGATATATCACGAAGGTATTTGCTGGGAACGCTGGTAAATGAAAGTAGATGATAAAAGAGAACCCACTGTCAGGTGAGAAAACCGCGTAGGTGGTTTTATGATCGTGTACGATGTTAGCAGACAGCTACAACGTTCAACAGTTGGCTTTTTCTTCAGATGCAGATTTTTTTCCCACAGAAATGAAACAAAAAATATCATTCTGAGGATGTTAGTAATGTTAAGGATTTCTTCACTTCGGGACAATAATTCATATCAGAGGCAGCATAACATCTCGAAGAACCATTTCTGACCAATACATGCTGAACCAGTAATCTGCGCTATCAACGAAAGAAATATTAAGTCTTGCAGATGACACTGGATACATTCCAGTAACAGATGTAACTGAATGTGCATTAGTTCAATAAACCAATGACGCAAAACGCGTGGTTGTTTTCCAACCATGATCTCTGTGAGTCTAAATCGGTATATCTAAAGATATGGTGCCTGGAATCCAAAACTGTTTGATATGAAAACAGAATAGAATAGACACGTGGCCTGGCAACTGGCGAATGACTTTGCCTTCGTTTTCAGCGTCTATTTAGATAATATTTCACTGGACTATATCTCTAATATGATTAAACGAAGTCATTATTTCTGATTGCGTGAGAATTTAACAACTCGAGAGGCCATGGAAGCATTTAACTGCCGAGAAATATCTTAATTAAAGACATCTCATTATGTTTTAATATAATGTTGTTACAATTTTTTTCTAAAGGACAGAGAGATGATGACGATGATGATGATGATGATGATGATGATGATGATATTTTAATGGGTTGATAGTGCGTAATTTATTATTGGTCTCTGCCATTTTGGATATCACAGATAATAAAATTTAAGGAATACACCTGACATGATAAAATAAGAGATAGCAACATTCTTTATTTAATTTGTTTTTTCCCTTCTTAAATATTCTGAGAATGATGTTACCTAAGACTTTATGTTAGGAAAAAGCCAAGATAAATTTTTTCTGTTATCAGGTAGATGTATACTTTATACATACTTGGAGTAAAATTAAACAATAATTAATATAAATCAGAATTGATATTTTAATGGTAATGCACTGAGCAGATGCACATCACACACACAAAAAAAAAAAAAAAAAAATGTAAATACAATAAAAAATAATCATTTGTTTTTTTAAATTTATAATTTTTTTTGTTTTTAAATGTAGACTGGAAGACTTTATTGTATGACTGGAAGGTAAAAGAAGCAGTCTATAATCACTGCAAGGATTATTTTAAAAGACATAATATTACAACAGGCCTTTTGATATTCTATAATTTTTGTGAAAACAAAGCGTATCTAATTTGATACGATTACCGCAGCTTTGAATAAATCAGCATTTTAATAAATTCTAACTAAACTGTAGCAAGCGATTGTATTCCTTGACTAGTAGTCCTTCTTATCAGGGGAGAAAATCTGAAATCAACAGAAGCTAACTTGTTCCGCATCGTCGATATACGGTTTGTCATTCAGATAGCATCAGCGTTCTCATACTCAGTAGGAAACAAATAATAGAAATTTTCTATGAATTAAGCGAGAAAAGAAAAAGTAGACATTTTTTCAAGCCCTTGGGTGAGTGAGCTTGCAAAGATTTTGAAATTCTATTCAATTTGGATTTTCTCAATTTAAAATAAATAAATGTGTTTAATGATTCTAACTATATTATATATATATATTTAAATCATAATCAATCTTGGTTTTTTTACTTTCAAAAAAATCTTCGATAATCAATGTGTCAGAAAATACTGGTGAATTTTTCTTCTAGAATACAGTGAGTGACCTTTCGCATGCATCTGCCTGTGGAAATGGAAGCAGATATCCCTGAGTACTGGGTGGAACAACACGCGTACCAATGGGAGCACTAGTCTGGAAAGATTCTAATTATGATCGATCATCCAACAAGCATTCCATTACTGAGCTACCACTCGCTTCAAAACAAAATACTATGAACATCATCTTAAAACTTGGGAAAAGAATTGTCTTGAAAATTAAAAGGTTTACTCGAATTTTGCATAACCATTTTTTAATCCTCTTTTATTAAACAAAGCATCGCACTCAACAGATTTATGCATTTCAATATTAGTAGTCTACGTTGGACAGAAAATGATGAAATAATACCAGTAATATGGAATATTCACGTAGTTAATAACTCACTTAAATCTCGACTCCAAGATAAATACAACAGAAAGACACAAACCAAAGCATACACAATAAAGCCTTAACAAAAGTTTCATCACAGTCGTATAATCAGTTTTTAACACCGATTTAACTTTTATGTAAAGTCTTGAATCAGTTTATTATAAAGTACGTGTTACAATAAATGTTAGTTGCATCATGCTCGTGAAAATTGAAAAATAGAACCAAATAAAGAAAAGAATGTTATAATTTATAATCATTCGGAAACTACGAGCCTGTTTTAAAATTAATGCAGAACGGGTAAAGACAACGGAAAAAAACAATCTCATTATTTCCTCAAGTTGTTGATATGCCAAAATACTTGCAGGAATCCTGAACTGTTACTGTGGAAGGGAAAAAGTCATTAAAGGAGCTTTGAAAGAAATATTTATATTATTTATGATTTCAGACTACTTCACCCATTTTCTTCTTCTTCTTCTTCTTTTTTTTTTTTTTCTTCTTCTTAAGACTTATTCTTTTTTTGATGTACATGAGTAATATCAGTCATGAAAAATTTCCGTTAACAGTATAAATTTAGAATCCGCCCACGTGACAGAATAAATGCGCAGCCAGGCAAGTTCTGTGTCTTTGGTTTGTTTTTGTTTATTTATTTGTTTGTTTATTGTTTTTTATTTATTTAATTATTTATTTATTATTTAAGTTAATAAATAATGATTATTTATTAAAATGATGGGGTCTTTTTCAGTACAAATGAAAGAATATCTAGTGCACATTTTCTGCAAGATTTATGTTTATCTATAAATATAAAATTCTTCGAGTAATTCATATTGAAAATCTGGTAATAATAAATAATAATAATATGATGATGACGATGGTGATGATGATGGTGGTGTGATAATCACCACCATGATGATGACGACGAATACAGAAACCAGAAGAAACGAACTGTTGTAATAAACAAGATATTTTAAAAATAATTAAAAGACCATTTCTTTACTAACGAGTAATCCATTTTGCGCTACAGCATGTGCAAAAAATCTTTCCAGAGCTGTTATATTGATCTTAATTATTTGCTTTATTCACTAGTGCATTCTTTCTCTTACCACAAAACATCATATAAAAAGATAGAGTAATATGTTCAAGTATACTTACGTGCACAAGACAGTTAAATTAAAAAATATAATAAAAATTTAAAAAATGAAACGCCCATACGCATAATATATCAAAGTAAGAGTAGCATTCATTACAATACACAAATAAAAACAGAATTTTAAAAAATCGTATTTCTCAAAGATATTACTGTACAACATAATTTAACCTTTGAAGGTTACAGACGTAAAATTATGATTGGAATAAAAACCGTTAAATGAGTTTATAGAGATCTTACCTCTGACTAAGAAACTTCTAGTATAAATGTTTCACAAACAACACTATTAATAATCTTTCGTAAAAGACACACTACTGCGAAATTTCTGTTTCTTGCAGCGCCTACAGGCTGCTCAATAATAACTTCAGCTGCAAGTTCACTTACGAGTGTGTGACGTGCAAGTGGAATATAATAACCTTTGATTAGACATATGCTTTCAAGACCAAACAGATCACCCTGGTGTTTATATTGTAAGTAAAACGTTTAAAACACAGTACGGAGACTTTGCCAGGACCTTTAAAATGTGTAAATAAATAGACTAAAAAAAAAAGTTAAAAATTGTCAGAAAAAGTAATTTTAAAATGAGGTACTTTGTAGAGTAATAAAGAGAAAGAAAATATGAAATCTGTCATGTCTGTACTTACGTTTGGACAGTAAGACACACGAAGACAAACAGTACTAAACCGTACCTTCCTCGAAACGCATGTCGGGATATTCCATAGACGAAGGATATTTATCAGAAACTTCTGGTACCTATATCAGACTTTCTCTGGATAAATTCCATCACAGACAACAGTTTTATTTGGGCTCTCTCTTTTAATTCCAGAATTATAAAAAACGCAATAAATACTGAACAAAACACTGATCAATGGAATAGTCGCGTAACTTTGAAACTGAATTTCGTAATTATTTACTTGTTTATGCCAAGTTTGCCTTTACGAAATAAATTTGACGCAAGTCTAGGCGAAACACCTTTGAAGGTCATCCTATTATTATAAGATGATCTTGCAGCGTTGTGCGCTGTACCTGTGTTCTTTGCCAGACACATGGCTTTCCCATCTTTCTATGGCGTGTTCCAGTATTGTGTATCGTCTTCGATGATCGGAATATTGTACGTTACCAGTCTCGTTCACAACGGTGCACTGCGGGCATTTAGGTTTAATTGGCAAACAGACGATAGCTCTTTTACAAGCTTTATTATTTATTTTAAAATCAGTGCTCTAATCGTCATCGGTTTGTCCAAAATAACTTTAAAATTATATTTATTTGTTTACCTTTTTTTCTTTTTTGTTGTTGTTGTTGTTATTGTTGCTCTTGTTTGGTTTGTTATAACTTCTGTTTTCTACAAAGGTAGCAACTTACTTATATGAAAATGAACATTCTTTTTGTATGAGATTTAAAAAAAAAAAAAAAAAAAAAAATCTTATAAATAATTAATTAATTAAGTAGCTATTCTGAAATAAATGAAGAAAGAAATGGTAATAAATGGCTATTTTGAAATAAATAAATGACTGGTAATAAATGGCTATTTTAAAATATATAAAAAAATAAATTATAATTCTGCCTTTAAATTGATATAGACAATACGTGTTTGATATAAAATTGTAGACAAGTTTGGACTCATCATTACAACGCATTAAAATAAAACGTGGTATCGTGAACAGCTTTGTATTCAAAATAAATATATCACCAACAGAGAAGCAGTTTGTCTTTGTCATCATTTATTTCTATATCTACATTAAAAAAAAAAACAAGTTGTTTGAATTATTAAGCAGATATTCACGCCTCTATGGTATACTTCTGAAACCTTATAATTAAAATATAGTGTTTTGTTGTTTGTGTTAACGGCTTTTTCTGGGCGAATATACTTGAGTATTATAATATATTTTATTCTTTGTACAGGTGGCTAGGGACGAGTATTAGTTTACTGGTTAAGGGAATCACTGAGGAATGGTTGGACACTGGATCAGTTTTCTTTAACTATTTGTGAGAAATTTGAAATTTATTTGAAATTTAGCATAATTGGTATAGCTATATATTTTCAAGTTGTTGTTTTTTTAACCTAGAACGAATTTTTAAGAATAATGTTTAAAAATAATTATTTTACGGGTAATTCTTCTCTTTTTTCCCATATACATCTATATATGTATATGTCTACATGTGTGTGTGTGTGTGTGTTCGAAACGATATCCGGATTTAAAGGCGAATAACAGCCTACATCAATGAAACGTTTCTTTGGGTTTATTATTTTGCTTCTCATTGTTTATTGTTAGTAAGAGACCAATAAAATAATTACATGGAAACATATTTTAAAAAATAACATTAGACTGTCCCCTCACTGATTTTTTCACATGTTAATATCGTGAAAACAATATGAAACAAAAATATATTAAATCATATCCTCTTCTCTTAACGCCCCTCCCCGTTTTTATCCCACCACAAATACAATTAGAATTTAGATTTATATGTTAATTAACAGATTAGAATTGATAATCTGTTTTAGCCAATACTTACTAAGATCAACTAGACCGACAGCAACGTAACTGAATTTAAACGGTAAAGACAACATTAACAACATAATAATCATTTTTTTCAGTCCAAATTATTGATACTCGTATGCATGTGTTTGAAATGAAACATTTGCAAATGCATTCTTCGAATGAAACAGTTTAAGTTAATATACAAATACATGTATATAGAAAATGACCCTAACCTTCTCAGCATGTTTTTATATGAAGCAGGATGAATATAATGACCGGTGGAGAATGAAATCATTCTTCTCACGATAGAGTGTCATGTTTAGATCAAAAATAGCATATAGACTCGTATTTAGTAAGATAAATATACCAAAAGCCAGCAAGCATACAAAAATAATTTCAGAGAATCCATTTCGTAAGCCAGTACCTAACAACAGCTGTTTACAGTTGGTGCGCATAGGTGACCTTTTGATTTCAGTCGGAATTGATTCATTGAAAGCCGATAACACTAAGAAGCAATGTCATTTAAACCTCCCCGAATCAGTAATAGTTTTCTTCTTCTTCTTCTTTTTTTTATATTTTCATTTTCATTTGTATGTGTATGTCAGTATGTGTTTGTGTGTATGATTTTATTATTATTATTATTTTTGTATAAATGCAAAGAAAAACAAACAAAAACGCTATTGATCTAATTATAACTAAGTATTATAATTAAAATATTCATAAATATTTAAATTATTCCTAACAAGGGAATTTTCAATAATAATAATAATAATAATAATAATAATAATAATAAAAATAAAAACGATAAAATGGAATGCTGACATCATATAAATTGCAGTAATACTGGTGAAAAACGTTTCAGAGCTATTGTTCCAGACGTAAAAGTCTGTGATAATGCTTCATACGTAGCTGGGTGGTTTCGATGTGATATAACTGGATCTATTTCAAAAATACACGAAACTTTCTTCGTTCTGTGACACCTGGTAAAACATTTTCAGGTAAGCAATCCAGGCAAGGCTCTGACTCTGTTTTCACCAAGCACTTGTTGGGCGGGATGTTTTTGCATTACGTCAATCGACTGTTACGCCTACGTAGACCGGTACTCTTGAGAATATAGCTCCAAGTACTAACGCTTAAAGGCGTCATAAACTCAGTCTTTTCTGTTTTTATAATTACTTTACTGGACTACGTAGATAAGATATGTTGAAAGTGTATATGATTTCAAGAAGCTCGTATTTTATGTATGTACGTATGTATGTATGCATATGTGTGTCTCTGTATCTATGAATATGTCTGTATCTGCATTAATGTGGGTATGTATGGATGTATGTATGTATGTATGTATCTGTATATCTATATATAGAAGGATGGATGGATGGATGTGTGGGTGGATAAATGAATTTATGTATGTGTCAGTGTGCATACAATATAATAGATAAATAATAAATAGTTGCAAATGAATGCCCACTCGTAACAGTTCAGTTAATTGTTTTATTCTCTTTCAGAATGTTATTTATTTTTTTTTCTTTATTTTTTTATTATTTCTTTTTTTTTTTTTTTTTTTTTTTTTTTTTTTTCTAACAAACTTAAGGAGAAGAAGGACACGGCATTCGCATCTTAGTTAGATATTGTTATACCATATTTAAACAGCACTATTTCCATACTAAATAAGTTCAAGTCTGATATTTAAAATAATGTATTCGTTGCCTTACGACATTGAAATTGTCATAGGTAGGCTTCATTTCAAGTTTTATAACAACCTGCTAAGTTATTGCTGGCAGTCTTTTTAGAACTAGTAGTAGCTATATGACTTACATTTAAATACTTTACTTTATTTTATTTATTATTTTTACTGATTAACTGATTGACTGATTTTTATTATTTATTTATTTATTTATTATTATTATTTTTAATGACAAATGGAACAAGAATAATACTTTCAAGTATTAAAAAGATCGAATTCATAATGCTATTTGTTTATTGGGCTGTTATTGTTAATAGGCCCTATTTTCTGAAAATTCTTAAAATCTTGAATTTACTGGATAGCTTTTCAATGAACATTTTACTCAGTATCGCGTTGCGAATCACTATGCTAAATTAAGAGATCGATGTAGAATTCTAAAATACAGGCCGTTAGAATTCCGTTTTATGATTTATCTATTCAAATGGCAACAGTGAAATAAAAGATTTTTTTTTTTTTTAACTGTTCGAATACCAGTGGACATGAAAAGAAGGATCGTTGCTGTTAAATAGGCAAGTTAACAAGATTAATACATAAGGTAGCTAATTTTACAGAAATATGGCTAAAGAAATTTGATCTAAAATGTTTTTATGAGGTGGCTGAAGGCATTGATCTTAATTGTCCAAAATGGCTGATACTTTTTATTTCTCCTAAGAAAGGTCCTGGACTGTATGAATGTATATATGTATGTATGTATCTGTGTGCGCGCATATGTGTATATGCACCGACATAGATCATAAAACTGTATTAGAACACTGTAATAATGATCAATAAGAGGCTACGATAAGGGAGGCAACTACACATTTGTAAGAAATAATAGTTCAGTTTCCTTAGACAGTGAGAAATTCTTTAAATGTAGGGTGATTATTAAAAATAAATAAATAAATAAATAAGAATCAGTTAACTCAAAATTATTGTCAAAACAGTGAAAGTCGATAAAAGTGAAAATTAAAATGATAAACTAGACCACTCAGGGTTTTTATCGGTTTAAATTTATAAATAAGATTTGTGATTGTTTTAATTTTTAAGACTAAATTTGAAAAGACTGTATTCACCTTAGTTATTATTATTATTATTAATTGTTTTTTCATTCTATTCTACAAATTTAAAGAATATGTATATACGTTTATTAAACTTTTTAAAAATCATATATTAGTCACTATTAAAGCATGCCTTGAAGAGTAGTTTAGTAATAAAATGATATAATGCAAATAAAATATTAGAAAAGAAAAAATTGCTTTACTCCAACAAAGAACACAATATGTTTGAACAGTTATATTAATATGAAAAAATTGCTTGTTATAGAAATTGTTAATGCTACGTTAAACATAGAATATCGAAATGTATGCATGGTTGCTTACCCTATGTGTTCTTTAGAACTGCATATATGATGCATGATAGATGACGTTCTAATGTATTTTGATTTCGTTACCAGTCAGAGCCGCAGTTGTTGACAGCATATGTTTTCTGCATAAAGCAGATTATTAACTTCATTCAGTGAACGCTTATGCATAAATGAGACAACATAGTTGGAAAATGTATTGATTATATACCAGTTCGTAAGTTACAAATCTTTTTGGATATAGTTATATTTTGTATGATCTCTTGTCTGTCACTGATTTGGATGGGTTTATAACGTTTGAAATAGTGGGAAATCTTTGAATGTGATTAAAAAAAAAAAAAAATTAAAAGTTCACACTTGGTGTGCTGGCTGTTTCTGCATTATATGTGGAGTGAGACATCTTAGTATTAATAAGGTCTTGGATCGTCGTTTTTAATTTAATTTAATTTAATTTTATAGTGCTTCTTAAAACAACAACAATTCTATTGTTAGCTGAAAATTATATATACATAATGTTCCAGCTAACATTAGAAATAGACACACCCTCGAGTTGTTGTTTTAAGAAGCACTATAAAATAAAATAAAATTATTATATTTAATGTTTTCAAGTAAGTTGCTTTTTTTAATGAAGCTTGGTCTTTACTACTAAGAAAACAACATGTCATTATTTTTCGTCTTGCTGTCTTGCCTAATACACAAAAAGAAAAAGAAAGAGAAAAAAGCCATGATCATTAACCATTCCAGTGATTTCTTTCCAGATTATAACTATAAACAAGTTGAAAATAATGGATATGAGAGAGAGAAAAAAAACTGCAAATAAAATAGAATTTCTGTGATTGTAGGTAAACGTGAATGTATGTATGTACAGAGAAGCACACACACACACACATATATAAATTATCATCATAAAACAAACAGGTGGCAGGAAATTTATTCATTTATTCAAATTTAGATGACAGCTAAAAGAGAAAAAAATGTATTGTTGAAAATACCAAACTTATTAGCTAGTAAAATTTATAATTATATCAGAAATAACATCATTAATAATAATAATAATAATAATAATAATAATAATAATAATAATAATAATAATAATAATAATAATATCAAATTTAGTATTATATTAAAGACTGTGCTGTATTATGTGCATAATGTTAATATATATGATGTTAAGAATCTCGAATGAAAACCACGTGACAAACAAACCTACACTGGCTACAATTGTGTTTGTTAATGACCCACGTGGCCTTTTACTATTTGTTCTTAAAACATACGTGCCTATGAAACAATGCCTATAACATCATATAAATTAAATTAAGTTACAGAGATTCACAGATTACAAATCATGTATATTAGAATACTTTCCTATATTCTTCTGTGTCCATGGATTTCTGCTTTAGAAAGGAGAGGAGCAGAGAAGAAAATGGTTTTTAAAGGCGCCAATATTACGGACGAGGAGGCTTTCAGTCCCCATATGCCGTCAACCCTAAAATGTGATGCATGTAGAATCATAAGTCACCTGGTTCGTGTTTTTCCATTATTATTGTTGTTGTTGTTGTTATTGTTATTATTATTACTACTACTACTACTACTACTACTGTTATCGTTATTATTATACTGTTGATGATGATGATCTTCTCTGAGGCAGAGAGGTGGGGAAATCAATGTGTATTTAAGACAATGTTATTTTTAAAACGCCCATCGACAATTTAATTTTTCTGAATTTCATTTATACCATTATCATATTTAGAGGTGGAGGTAATGTGATAAGCCGCTCCCCTTCAAAGGCTGCAAGCTGTATTGATCTATATTGTTAAAAATTACTCAGTTAGAGCTTAATTTCTGATTTAGGTATTACAAAATCATTTCGAAAATTATTTCCTTTTTATTTGTTTTGTGTTTTTAAATGTTATTTAAGAACCATTTTGTTTTGATGCATATTTTTTTGTTAGCGACAACGAAATCAATACGCATGAATCTATTACGTCAGAGAGCGGCGAGCTGAGATATAAAACAGTTAATTTGATTGAATTATTATTACATGTGTTTGTATATTACATGCGTGGGTGTATGTGTTGGCGACCCCAAATCAAATTTCGCCACGATTTTGATTTTTTTAAAAAAAAAAGGCATTATGTTAAAATAATTAATTCGGGTAAAGATTCAAGAATTAAAAAAAAATAATATCTAAAAATGAACGTTTCAAACAGAGCCGTATATATGTATCCACTATGTATGTATATATGTATGTATGTATATGCATGCATGCATGTGGGCACGAGTTTTTGTTGTTTTCCAGAGTTTTCCATATCGTCGACAATTTCAAATGTTTAGAAAGAAATATAAATAACCAATGACAGATCGAGGAATTATTTATTTATAAATAATTTTATTTGTTTGATATAATTTTCCTTAATAAAAATAAATAAATAATAAAATAAAGTAAAATAAATATTTCTTCCAAGCACTTCCGATTTAAACTCTGAGCCAAATAGGAAATTAATGACGTGATGGTGACGTAAAACAGCTCATGTGTCCTTTTATCATTGGACGAACGCGTAATTAGTTTTGGCCAGCATCCATATTTACTATAATCATAAAAATTGTAAATTTTAGTTCTGATATGATTGTTAGGTTAACTTTCTGTGTTTTACTACTGTCGTATTTTTTATATTCGGCTATGAGTTCCGAGGCCGATTCTGAATCAGCAGAAGATGATTTTGATTCAGAAGAATCTGATTTTGATTCGGTAGAATCTGATTCTGAATCTTTAGTATCTGATTCCGAATCTTCACCATCTGGTTCTGAAGAACCAGAACTGGAGGAAGGAATGTCTAAGCTATCATTCAAAAGTGCTAATCTTACCGAGGAAGAGCAGTTCAGTTCACACATGCCCAATGACTTGAAATGTGACGCCTGCAGAATAATATCGTTCATGGTTTGTCACTTCGTGTGTTTTCTGTCATCATTATTATTAACCGTCTATTTACTGATATTTACCAGTTTATTTATATTTATTAAAAATAAATAATTAATAAATAATGTATTACTTATAATTATTTAACAAATTTCCAATATTATTAATTATTTAAGTAAACACACGCTGTTTTGACATTTATATAAATATATTGTCAATGATACTTTCCCATTTCTGCCTTAATAAATCTTCTTCACTTCAGCACCTGTGCTGGAGTGCATAAAAATTGTTTATATGATCATTAATGCTGATAATGTGGGCGTCCTATCTGACCAGAAAAGATGTAACAATATTTTTTTAAATACTGAAGTTTTGCATTTGATGCAGATGTAATCCCCAATTCATATGTTGAATATATGCATCAAAGTATATAATTTCATATGTATTTTTTTTATATATATATATATATTTTTTTTAAATTTCACTAATTTGTTAACTAATTTAAAAGGCAGAAGTATCAGAAATAAAAACAATTAAAATACATACTAATCAGATATGCTCTAAATTATCAGTAGTAGTAGTAGTAGTAGTAGTAGTAGCAGTAGTATTAGTAACAACAGTTATGGCAATAATATTGATGATAGTAATAATAGCTGCAGAAAAAATATTTTTGTTTGATTTAAATTTATCAAGTGATAAAAAAGAATTTGTTTGTTTGAGCTGACATACAGGCATACTATAAATAGTGCTTGAAAAGACTATTGTGAAAATAAGAAAAGAAAAATAAAATGGGAAATGAGAAAAAAAAAAAGTACTTACCTTGCTTGAAAGAAATTTCCAGAATACTGACATTGGTTGCTTGTTATTTGAATTGTCTGGTTGGTTGGATGTACTTTTTAAAACAAATTTGAATATTTGACAGTGAACTAACTGAATTGGCTTCAAATAAACATAAAATAGAATCTGAACTTTGGAAGATGTCAGATTTCAGAGTAGAATTTTTTTTTTTAGAAAGAAAGCCCTAATTCACAGGAAAAACTATGGCTAAATTTAAATCCAGCACATTACAAGAGATTTAATAAGTAAACAAAACACATTCCTCATAAACATACCTGAAATTTTCTTAACATTTCATGTAATAACAGTTTACTGTTAATGTTTTAAGAAAAACCCAATATATAAAATATTAAGTATTGTTATACATGCTGTTCTGAAATATTTGACTTTGTAAAAAAAATAAATATATTAATATATGTATAAACCAGCATTTTCTAAACTATGGATTACAAGTTCAGACATCTTTATCATCATAATCATAATAAAGTACCTGTGTAAAAAGAAAAATACAGGATGATAATAATGATAGCAATAATTGTTATTATTATTATTATTATCATTAATATTTAATTTTATTAATTTTATAAATTTATTATCATTACTATTATTAGTATTATTGTTATTATTATTATTTCTTCATTTTTTTTTTGTACATTTCTCAGCTGCAGAAAAATTTTGAAAAGGAACACCAAAAAATGAAATCACGTATAGAAAAAGTTGGACGTTTAAAGGAATCTGATGTTCTGACAATTGTCGATAGAGTTTGTGATGACAGTTTTGAACAGTAAGATATTTCTGTTTCTGTAATATATTTAGTGAGAGAAACATTTCAGTTTTGATGATGATGATGATGATGATGACGATGACAATATAATATGGACAACATGGAGTAAATAAACAAAAACAACAATAACAATAACAACATTTTTTTTTTAAAATAATAATAAAATTAAAAAATGAAAGTAAAACAAAGATAATGATTAAAAAGATTAACACTGAGAAAGTTTTATTTTTCTGCAGAGTTGGTCTGAAGGCAGTTAATGGCGTGAATCGACTGTCAGGGCCAGGCCTGGAGACAGAAAAAGTAATGGGTTTAATGCAGGGAGGTGGTAAATGGCCTGGCAGGTAAACTGACATCACTTAATATGTGAATTCTATCATTTTTGACACTCTTAGCTGAATGAACACCAAAACAGATATATTTTTTTTCTCTAATTTACAAGTTTGTGCCTACATGTACAGTTACTTTTTTCTCCTTCTAGTTAATAGTTTGGGTTAGATAAGTACCCCCATCTCATAATGTAGCCATTTTGCTTTCCTATCTCCTAATGATCAACATGGAAAATGACACATAAACACATTTTAAGTTACAAAATAAGTCACATTAATACATATTCATTTAATAAACTCTGTATGTTTATTATACAGTTTATTAAATTATAGTTAAAACAAAACTAATATTGAGTGATGTGGTATTTTTATGGTCATAGGATGTTTTGAATGTTTGTTTCAGACTGAAATCAATGTGTCGTGAATTTGCTGGTGAAATTGGAGAAGAACAAATATATGATGCTTATTTACTCAACAAGGAGATGATGGAAGATTTCATGTGCAGGGGGCCTGACATACAAGGATCCTGTCTCATGCAGAAGAAAGAAGAATTATGATTTTGCTTATTTCATTAGTAAAATCAGTTTAATGTTTATGAAAATAATAATGAACATTTGTAAAATTCCTATCAAAAGCATTGCTGGATACTTTTAATTTTTTCATTTCATTAATATTTTCATTGTCATAATACTGTTTAATTGTGGGCTTCTTGTTTTCATAAACAGAACATTACTTCATACCAATAAAAAGAAACTCTCACAAAACCTTAAAGAAACAAAGGAAATCAAATATATATATTGGAAAAAAAAAAAAAACTTGAAAGAAAAGAAAAACATAGTCACCACATCACAATATTTCTTTTCACCACATTTCAGAATGTTTCAGATAAATTGTTACTAAATTTTCAATTATTTATAATAATAAAATTTTCCAGAATAATTTCTTCACTAGATTGATCATGTAAATTTTAATATCACTGCTGTTTTATTGTTTTCATACATGTTTTCATGTTACAATCACCCTTTAATCAATAAAGTTTGAAAATTTAATAAATTGTTGTTTTCTTTTCTTAAAGATGGGAAGTAAAATGAGATTCATTCATATGTATGTACTGTTTATAATACATTGAAGCAAGTTTTTTTCTCTCCTGTTTCAGCAACTGTTCTATTATAAACAAAATTATTTGATGAATGCCATATTTTTCAGGATATTAATTAAAAATATTTGTTGTTTGTGATTTTAACAGAACATTTGAAAGAAATTGCATTTTAACATTACTGTGACGTATTTGTTTTTGGGGGGGGTTGTACATAATACTATCTTTTTTCTTTTTCTTTTATTTAATTGTGTGTGTGGTTTTTTTTCATCTAGCATTAGTATCTAGTAGCTGCTTCAGTATTGCTCTAACAAAATACATCCTAGCAATGTTACAACATGATTGAACAAAGGGTTAAATTATGTCTGGAAAATATTCAAGTGTGTTTTACATAATTAATCTACTAGGCAGTTTTCACTTACGTAAGGATGTTAACTCTATGCATACATGTATATTTATCTATATAATTCTAAATATATAAACACAAATATAACAAATCAAATGTTCTTATTGATTACATTAAAGTTAAAATTAATATTCTACATATTGCTGAGATACTTTGAGGCTGTGCGTTTTTACTCAAATGTTTTTGAAGGACATATAATTATCGGTTGCCAATACTTAACACTTCCGAAAATTCGTTTGAAGGCTGTTGTTTTTTGTGAGGGTTTTTCCACTTTACATAACGATTGCTTTCGGATCTTCTTGGGGATCAAAATTAAAAATTCCGAAATTTTAAAAAAAATAAAAAAAAAAAAAAAATTAAAAAAACTTTCAAGATGGATAAAATGTAAATAATCAACCAATGAATGAACGAACATAAATATTGTACAGTCATTTTTAAGAATTGATGTTTAGAGATTGATTAGAACTATGATAAAGTGATCGTGCAGTTTATGTCTACAATTTGATAAAAAGAGATTTTAATAAATAAAGGATTTTTTGTCAGCTGTTAGTTCAAATAAAAAAAATGTCATAATCAATTAAAGATCAGATATCAATGTGACACATTTAGAACAACCATAAAATTTGAACATATTTAGAGAAATGATAATTTTAAAAGTTATATTAAGATAAAATGCTACGCTAAAATATATAAACTCCGCTGGCTCCATTTCATTTAAAATCGAAGATTAAATTTCAATTTCACCGGTTTTGTGGAAGCCCATAAACGCGGAAAATTATTTTTAGGTTTGTTTACGTGTCTGTTTATCATTTGTTCCCGCAGTACCCCTAATTGTGAATATGAACAAAAAAAGAACCGATATGACTATTTTGTTTGTTACAAATGAATGACTTTATGAAGTACATGAATAATTTCACCAAAGCAATACAGTGTGAGTGTACTGAGTGTAGAGTTGTAGGTCACTATATCGTTATATGTTCAGTTTGCAGCAGTGTTGTCTTTTTCTGTGGTCAGTATGAATATGGGTTTTAAGTTAATAACTATTTTCCTATATGGTTGTGTTATTCTGGTAGTTCAGAGTTCAATACCTGGTATGGTAGATCATGGAGATGGGTCAGGGAGAATAACAATGAAAGCTGGCTATCTTGGCGATGAAGCAACGCACAGTCCGCACATGCCACAGAACCTCAGGTGTGACGCTTGCAGAATAATCGCTCATATGGTTGGTACATAATGATTATGATAATCATGTCATGTTAACGACAAGCACTGTGACACTTGTAAATTGAACTATTCATTATTCATTATTCTTATGTTATTATTATTTATTTTCATTCTTTTAATAATCCATGTTTGCCAGTTATTATTACTACATTTGAATGCAGATTTTACTAATTAATAATAAAAACTTTTTGGTATACTAATACACGAATACAGTAACATTTTTGTTTTTATATTAAGTACACTGCTTTGAAATGTTTTCATTATTTATGTGTTTTGTTTTAAACAAATTACATATTAATTATATACATTTTTTTAAATTGAATTTATTTATTTTGTAAACATATTTTACAATATTTAATTTTTTTTCCATTTTTGTTTTTCAGTTATTTTCACGATTTGATAAACAACACAACAAAATGAAGTCATTAATTGAGAAAACTGGACGATTGACAGAATCTGATGTGATTGATGTTATTGAATCAGTCTGTGAAGACAAATTTCAGTCGTAAGCAAGTTAAATTCTTTTTTTATTAAGAACTTAGTACTGATGTTAGATAAGTAATACTTGTTTATTGCAATGGTTCTCGGTACTTTATTGAAAAAAATATTAAAATTGCATTTCAGATGTTGTGTTTTAATTAAAGTGTTTGATGTGCACATAGTTGATATGAATTCATCTGTTGTTAAAGGCCATAAGGTGCTTCCCTGTTTATGAATAGGCACATATGAAAGATTGTTTGTTTACTACTTCATAATTGACAAGCCCACAGGATGAAAGTAACAATAGGAACCAAATGACTGACACCTAATAACCAATAATAATGATAATATTAATAATAACAATAATAATAATAATAAAGGGATATATAATTTTTTTCCCTTGAAAAATATTGTCCATTTGCTTTGCACTCACTATTAGTTATTTTTTTATCTTTTAAAAGAAAATGATAATTTTTCTATTCTCCTGTGTAGATTTGTATTGTGATGTGTATATCTATTTACAGTGTGGGAGTGAAAGAAATCGATGGAAAAAATCGTTTATCTGGCCCAGGGTTGGAAACCAAAGATGTCCCTGGGGTGATGCAGGGTGGTGGCATGTGGCCACACAGGTAATGGATCTTATCTGGGTTGTTTACTTACATGAAATGTCTATAGTTTAGAATGTATTTCTTCTTTCTTTTCACATTTCTTCCCCAATTCAAACAGTGCCTCAGACACTTGTTTATCAGTAAGTGTTTGTCTTTTTAATTGACAAGTGAATTTACAGAATTGTCTCAGCTGGTTTATCTCATGTCAGTATTTTACAAAAAACAACATTTATACAGTTATTGTTACTATTAACAAAATGTGACGAGGTGTACTATTTATTATTTTCTTACAGATTGAGAACAATGTGTTCAGGCTATGCTGGAGATATTGGAGAGGCAGAAATATATTCAGGTTATTTAGAACACAAAGAAAATTTGGCTAACTTTCTCTGTAAAGGAACTGGTATAAGAGGTGACTGCGTGTCCAAAGACAAAGAAAAATCAAATGACACAGACGGAAGTGAGAAAAAGGAAGAACTATGAATTTTCATAAAATTAGTCTGCCTAGATATTTATAGCCTAGTCTGATGTTATTTAGTGCATTTGTGTGTACATATTTTCTTTTCTTTTTTTATGATGATCACTCTGTAGAACAGGCTACACATAGAGATCACATGTAGCTTGAACAATTTTAAACAAAATATTTGTATTTGAATTATTGATCCATATAGAGGCATAAAAATGTAATTAAAAGAAATACTACATTCAAATATACTGACAGCCTTTAAACAAAGTTCTTAACAAATAAAACATAATTCTATATATGATTTCCAACAATTCACTGCAACTTGCAGCCAAACCAAAAAAATTTAAACAATGTGGCTGCCACAAGATTTATTAGTATTAAACAAACTGTGACTATTGGCAGTGTTGAACAGATGGTAGTAACACAGAGGTAAATTATGTAGGAAAATGGTGTTGGGGACCAAAGTCATCTGTAGCAAACAAGGTAAAAAATGTGTACTATTGTAATTGACTGGATCTAATATATTGAAAATTTTCAAGTTGTACATAGTTGTTGGACAAAATTTGATATCATTATTTATATTTTTGTATTTGCTAGAATCATCTTGAATAATATATTTATTATATTGTTAAAATGTTAATTGGCCAAGTGCTGATATTATTTATAATTTGATGATCAATTATCTTATATGTTGGTGTACTTAAAAACAGCTCCCCACCTTTACTTTTGTGTTCATACAAGATTGAAAACATCTGTATTTTACAATAAGTAATTTTTTTTTAAGATGTAAGTTTAAAATTATTTCGTTGTTTTGTGTTTATATCAGTTTAAAAATGTGATATGCTCTGTAAAAATGTCCATATATATAATTAAAATCACATTTCTTTTTTCATTTTGCACCTTTCTACAATCTAATAGTTCAGTAATAAAACATATTTTTGTTCTTTGTTTAAGTTCAAAAAGTTTCTTTATTTGTGACATATTTTTCAGTACATACACATAAATCAATTATGCATCAGAACAAAAACATAATAATTTTTGATCTTTGATATACAGTATTTGATTATGTCTTTTAAAATATTTTTTATAAAATATTCTATATTTTATTTTTTTATTTATAATAAAAGCTGTTTTCTATTATTTGTATTTTGTATTTTGTTCCTTAACAGTGTGTATAAGATCATACATCTGTAAACTAAAAATTACATAACACATTTCTAGTATTAAACTTTGGACTGCAAGTGCATAAAGGATTAAAAGTTTATGAAAAAGTTTTCAACAAATAACAAGTATAACATCTCACTTGTTTAGCTTACCAGTTTACAAATATACATCACCTCTCAAATCATGACTACATTAAATTCTTTAGTTACATTCATTCAGAATAGAAATATTTTGTATTTAACACTTTATATATTATTAATCAAACTGCTCAAGACAAAGTGTTAAAGCAGAATTACAGACTTTGCTAAAACAAAAACAAAAAAAATATTTTTGGTTAATTAATTGTGTAGTCTTGTTGTCCATTAGTGTTTGTGAGAAACAACAAAATTCCTCAAGATCATTTTCAATTTAATTTCTCACAAGTAAAATATTTTTGCTATAAAACTGTTTTCCTTATTTCCCACTGTTTAACAACATCAACAACAGTTTCTGCTGAGTCAAGGCAGCCATCAAATCTTGGAAACTGTGAAAATGCATCACCAGCAAGAACCAGGAGAGGACACCAGTTTAAAACAAGACAGCCAGTATGTCCATCAAAACCTTTGAAAACCTTGGGAAAAAAACAAAAAAAGGAGCCATTAATGAAACTGTTAAAATGGATTTTGTTCAGAAACATAATAATTTCTTCTGTAAACATTTTTTTTAAACTTTAAATTATTTTTAAAAACTTAAAATGCATAATAGATCAAAATAATATTTTTAATTTATATCAAAGAAATATGCTTAATGAAACATAAGCAATCAGTTAACAAGAAAATCAAATAATGTAAAGTGGACAAATATTATTGTTTCAGTCCAGTTAAAATGATACCAACATTTAAAACTTGAAAACAGTATCATATTAAATTTCAGATAGAAAACTAATGTTCCTTATAGCCACGCTTAATTTTGAGAAACAAATAAACACAAAATAAAATGTTCAAAACTGCTGTTTATAATTTCCAATTCAGTTTCAGTATACTCTCAGATTTAATGATTCTATTTTTGTGACATGAGCCAAAGGTAGCATTAGTACATTATTCCGATATAAAGTAATAATATTCTCAAGTTTAAGTAACTCATTTCATGACGTCAGCCAAAGGTAAAGTTTGAATATTATTCTGAGGCAAGATATGAAACATAATATTAAAATTCAGAAATGTGATGATTGCGCCACTGAACTGATGACATGAACTCCATAATTTTAGGACATCACATAATAGAACACCTGTGAGTATTTCCATTTGTGAGATATGACTGCATCAGGTTCTGGAAGTTCTGGCAGAATGTCATTTAGATGTGTCATTATAATGTCTTTAACATCTTCTGTGTCTTTGTCTATGTGCTGCAGGCTGAATGGTACACTGGTGTGAACAAGAACTGAGGAGGGTTCATCTTCAAGAGAAAAAAACAAACAAAAAACATTAATTTAAAAAATTTACCCAGAAAACATTTACTCAAAACTAAATAAAGCAGAAATCTAAAAATGAATATATAATTGTTTGAAAATTATTTCACATTTTAAAATGCCATTTAAAATACAAAGAAGAATTAGGTCACTGATCTATTGCTTTAATTCTGTCTAAAACAGACTTCCGATAACATTTTTTTTTCTTTCTTTGTTTTTTTTCTTTTATTTTTTTTCTTATTTATTTTCTTATTTATTTATTTATTTTTATTTATTTTTGTTTATTTGTTTTGTTTTAATAAAAAAAACATTAATAAAACTGCAACAGAAAAGTAAAAAAAATTCCCTTTGCCATCAAATAAGTCAGCATTTTTGATCCAATAAAAGCTTATTCATTTATAATAATAAAAGTTGTTCAGTGTGTTCAGTAAATAATTATATCATGTTTCCTTATTTATTTATTAATTTTTGTTTTTATCAATCTCTTTTTTAATAACTTTACACTTCAAGAGTCTATGTTTTAACATTATCTGAACTATGATGTACAGGATTGATGAATTAAATACAGTGGAATTTCTTCAAACATATTTGTGACAAACAATAAATGATACTCACCATTTTGTTCTCTTTTTTTGTTATCAAAGCTTACAAATCTAATACACGGATCATCATAGAAATATCTGGCTGTCCAGGGATATGAGAAAGAGACTTGTTTCTTGTAGAACAGACCCAGACAGAATCTAGAAGAGTAGGAGACATTGTCTAGTTTCTCTCTCACCTCAGGCTGATTTGCTGAAAGTCAAAATCTTCAGTGTAAAATCTCAGATCTTTATAAGAAGAAGAATCTAATGTATTTGATGTAAATAATTGGTGTAAAAACTTTTATTTATTATTATTATCATTATTTACAATATTTTTTTATTATATATATAGACAATTTGACCTGCCCTTTTGTATTATTTTGTTGGAATTGCACAATTTGACATTTCTCATAGATTAACTATGGCCAATAGGTATGATTATGGAAATGTTCAAGATTTCTTGTATGCTGTTTGTGTACACTTAGGTCAAAACTGGAGTTATTTAGGAAATCCAATGCTTTTATTTGCTCGTAATGAAGATAATTCAGTTAACAACTGCATGTTAATCTTTTTGGAATGTTTGAATAACAGTGTTAAAAATAAACTAAAGGCTAACATAAACAACTGTCTTACTTAAACAGTCTTGTATTGTTCCTCTGAGTTGCAGAATCTGAGGAACTGGCATTGTTAACACAACAACATCAAAACATTCAGTGACACCAGACACTGTAGAACAGGTCACCTTCTCAGGACCAACATCTACACTACATACATGATACTTCAACTTCGGTTCAGTTTCTGAAACAATCAGTCACAGGTATATTCCAAAATATTATTTATCACATAAAAATCATCTTTAACATAAAAGAAACTTATCTTTCAATATAAACTCAAAAAATTGTTTCCAAAAAATACTTTATCATGTGCATAACTTTACTTTCATTTCATATTTGGAATTTTTTGTTTTATTTATTAAATATTGACAGTATTCACCTGCTTCCTGAATGAAATCGAGCACAATTGAGGCACTTCCTTTTGGTGCAACATAATGTGCTGCATTAATGGATTTATCACCTTCAATAGAATCTTTAAGTTGAGTCAGAATCCCTTTGTCAATTAATCTGTTATAAAATCTATAAAACACAAAAGTGTTATTGTTAATTAAAAATTTTAAATAATAATAATAATAATAATAATAACAACATTTGTTATTATTATAAAATAACAGTAATAAAATTCAGTTAAAATTTATGAATCAAAATAAATGTATTTTAATTCACTGAGGTTTCTTATATAAAACACTTTTGTGTAACTCTGTAGAAAAAAAAAAAAACCTCTCTCATCTTCCAAACAAAATGATAAAAAAATAAATTATCAGCAATAATATCATTTTGTTTAATTTTAATTTTCTGTTTTTGAAATTTAAACATAACTTTTTTTCATTGATTACAACAGATCTAAATATTCACTTATCCATATTCAAAAGGTATGGCAGAAGTTTATTCAGTACAAGAAATTAATCTGTATCCCTTCTTCAAAGCTAAGGAGTTTTATTTAAATTTAAGTTCAACATATTATAAATATCTGGTATTCTCAATGTCAAAATTGAAATGTTACATTTTATCACACTTAGTGTTGACAATTGCAAAATGTTTGTTTAGAGTACATTTATAAAATGTTTAATTTCAACTGTATAAAAAGATTTCATTCTACATGCATTCACTTTTCTCTTTTCTTCCTGTAATCTTCTGTCAGAGAGAAATATTGTGCTCCAAGATCTACAGTGCTGCCATTGTCAAATGGACTCAGAGTAGTGGACATTCGACCTCCTAAATATAGATATATATATATGTATCTCAGTTATGTCATTTAAAAATCAGTTAAATGGAGAGATACACAATTATCTATAAATAAATATAATTTTCAAAATAATAAAATTATCATTCAAAATACTGTTTTATTACTACCACTACTCCTGCTGCTACTGCTATTATCTAACTACTACTGCTAAAAACAATAACAATCAAATAAAATAATAATAATAATAATAATAATAATAATCTATTACTGTACTAGGCCTACTACTAATACTTACTAATAATAACAATAACAGAAATAACAAACATAATTAACTTATACAGTTATTGTTTTTATATATTTCTTTTAAAAATGTATATATATTACATTACATAAAGTAACTGATAATGAAATTTTTTAAAGTTTGGTGAACCAGTTATAGTTTGTTAGACTTAGGCTTTGTAGAGTTTTGCATTTATTACCTGGTTTTTCATACGCATCCCACAAACAAATTTCTGTTCGTGAATTAAGTTCTTTTTTAAGTGCAGCTGCAGCAGAAACACCTGTGATGCCACACCCAACGATTAGTATTCTTGACCTTACTTGAAGCATTGGTAATAAATTATATATATAAATTCAGGTTTGTGGAATCAGACAAGACCCCAATCAGAAGAAACCAAATCGAGACTAAACATTGTAAATAAACCTCTGCTATCAGATTATTATTTATTTCTTTTCAAATTTTTGTTAAAATCAATGATACAACTAAGAAAGAGGAAATATATTTTTACAATCTTTAAAAATGCAATAAAAACTATAAATGAACAAAAAATAAAATAATACGTTGTTTATTTTATAAATACTTATGGGGGTAGAAATTTTAAGTTACGGTCTAAGGGGAACAACTCTCTTTATAATAGTAGGAACAAATAAATAAACTATGAAAAGAAAATGTAATGGTCTAAGGGAAATAACTCTAAAAGGAATTTAAACATTTGTTATCTGTGTGGGATGTAATATTTAAATTAAAAAGAAATTTAATTGTAAAAGCAGTAGTTACATTGTAAAAATGTAATATCTAAAAAGCATGAAAAATTGATTTATGTGGAGAGAAGTGACAGTCCGTTGTTGCATTAATTACTGACGGCGTCCGAACTGTTCAAAGGGAATTCTGAACTTTTACAAAAACACCCTTGATTCAACAGATTGTTTATTCGTATATTTATAATTACTTTAAAAAAAATATCTTTCTTTTCTTTCTTTTTTTCCCTGTTTGTTAGTATCCTGGATATCACAATTCAAATGTTAAATTTTATGAGACTGTGTTGACATTTGCAAAATGTTTATTTAAGGTACATTTACAAAATGTTTAATTTCAACTGTATAAAAACATTTCATTGTACATGCATTCACTTATCTCTTTTCTTCCTGTAATCATCTGTCCGAGTAAAGTATTGTGCAAAAGATTTACAAAAGATTATCATTCAAAATACTGTTTTACTACTACCACTACTAGAATAATGAGAATAATGGCAGTTTGAAAGAGTCTTCTAAATTAGAGTAACAGTCACACCATTTGCATAGACCTTGTGGAACCAATTAATCTCTGCTATCGACTGTACTAACACCCTATTCCCCAGTGTGTATGTATATGTGTGTGACTAGATCACTCTTTTTTATAATGGCGACAGGTAGAGGTAAAAATATAACCACTTTTTATATCATGACTGTGATATTACTTAAAATATATAAAAATGATAAACATTGTAGTTAGAACACAGACTACAGTAAAATAGAAATAGGACAGATATTCCATTGTTTTGTAACAGTACTGAATGAATATATGTGTGATGGGGAGAGGTTGGGAACAGAGGCAGTGTAGAAATAGGCTCATTTTTTCTAAAATTATATTTTAATATTTCTATTTCTTTAGTTATTAGACTGAAACCTGACTAAAGAGACAAAATACTTTTGTTGCAATTTATCAGACATACTGTACTTTAAACTGTTGTTAAACACAAATGTAATTAATTTTGTGCAACGAAAGGTGCAAAACCCCCAATTTGATCCATTTCTAATGTACAAATATATGTTGTTCATATTAAAATTATATATGGCAGGAAGGCTTATAGTGAGATTCAATTAAAAACACCATCACTACTGGTATGTGTGGTTATTATGACGGGGGTTTGTGATTTCTAGGGGGGAGGGATATATGATTTCCTAGGAAATCACAAGTGGAGGTTTGGTGCTGATCACCAGGTGTACTATTTTCAACCACATCATCAGTATGGAAGGAATCCTTTCCCTTGTTTGCAACTATAATCGTTCTTTTGCTTTATTTGTATGTAAATTTTCCTCCTAGTCTCTTTCTTTCTTCCCTTTTGCTGTGAGGTTATTTCTTGTCACTGATATTTCTTATTTTGCTTATTATCATCATGACTGGTTTCTGCTGGTCATACTTTTTTTTAACGGACATTTTGTACTCTTTCACTTAAAATAACTTGTTTTGGTATTCTTTCATTCACTGACTTACTGTCCCAGAATATTTTACATGTTTTGCTGTTTTTGTCTAAGGGTCATTCTGTGTCAAATCACCCAATGGGTTAAACCCAACCGTCTCAGATTTTTATGAAACTTGGTATACTTGTTTACTGGGATCCCACCACAACACCAAATCTGAAATGTTAGGCCAATTGGACCAGTGGTGTGGGAGATATGGCCCACCGAATTATAAGATTTTTGGCAAAAATGGGCATGACCACCAACCTTTGAACCCTCATATCTCGGGAACTACTGGGCCAGTCTTCATAAAATTGGTATTGTTGTAAAGGCAATATGACAAGGATTCCAAGGTTATAACAAAGGTCAAAAGGTCAGTGACCCCCAAAGTTTCCAAACTGAACAATAATGGCAGATTTGGAATCCTTGTCATATTGCCTTTTCAACAATACCAATTTTGACATGGAATGACCTCAAAGTATTTCTGCTCATCAGAATTTTGTTTATCCTTTCTGGCTTTCCTAACAGATGTACAATGCATTTACCCCAAATTATTCTGTTTTGCAGATCAAACTGTACTGCACTTACGATACTGGTCAACATCATTTTTATTATTATATTATTACTATTTAATATCATTATTTTAATTATTTTAATATCAAGAAAGGAGCATCATCTTGAAAATTAATCAATTTAG
>CM022679.1:11369668-11394214 GCA_012295275.1 Chrysomallon squamiferum
TTATTTATCAAAGACAAAGATAATGTAGCTAAAACCAGTGAGTATATATGTATGTGTGTGTGTGTGTGTTTTTTGGGTGCATGTGTGTGGGATCCTTTTATTTTTTTTATAAAATTATGTTTGTCCAGTTTTCCTTTCAGTAGCTCTAAGTTTCCATCAGTAATGGTTGATCTGGCTTAATGACAATGTTGCTGGCCAGAAGCGATCATGGATGAATTTCTTCTTCTGGTGGCATTGCATCATCTGTGTAAGGCATAAACTGTGGTGTGTCAAATGCAGTGATTTCAATTTGGATTATAGTAGTCATTCATTTTCAATGTTGTCATATTTTGGATTTAAATACTGACTTTTAAGGACTCCGTGGCAAGGGTGCCATGGAATTTCAAATGAAGAAAATTCAGACTTGTCCCTTGACATTTTCTTTAATTTTTTTTTATCCTGACTCCTTAAATTTAAAAAAAAAAAAAACAAAAAAAAAAACACATTTTATTCATATTCTTTTAACATTTTGTTAACAATATAGTTTTTAAAAAAAAATATAATATAGCAGCATTTCTGAGTATCATTAGAAAAGTAACCCCATACTGAAAACACCAATGTGTTCCACAAACATTAAAAAATTCCCTTGGTCACCACCAACATTTTAAATTGTCTCATTACCAGCAACATTATCTTGACAGAAAATGGGCATCAAATTATAAAAAAAAGCGGAAAATTATGTGATGTTAATCAAGACACCATCAATTTTGTACATTCCATGTTTTTTGATAAGAGACCATGTTTCATAAAGTTACCATAATATTATCATTAACTTTCACTGAACTTCTGCAAAAAGTTCAGAATGAATACACTAGATTGATAAAAAAAGGATTTATTTCTCACCTTTTCCTCACTACACATCCAGTGATAATAAGTAAAACAGTAAGTAATGCAACTCCACTACCAATGGCACCTCCAAGAATCTCTCTCATTTGACTGTTACTACTTAGATCTGTATGCATAAGAAGTCATAATCATTTTCATTGTTTTATTCTATCCTGGCAATGATTAGTTAAAACTTCTTACATATTTTAATACTGTCTACAAGATGACAGTCAAAAAACTGTTTTAAAATAATAATTAGTCTTAATTCATCTCAGAACTATGAAACTTATTGTTATTATTATTATTATCATTATAAAAGATATTTTCAAATAAGTGTTTAAATTTCAAAATCCAGCCATCAGCAGCTCAAAATGCAAATTAGCAAAAAATTACATTTTAATGTTTCTGTTTTGTGCATTTTACAGTAACTTGAGATTTCAGAAATTTATAAGCTACAACTACAATCTGCATTTTATTCCCTGAATTGCAATGTTTATTTAATACCTTTCCTAATTTCACACTGGGCTCCATAATATGAACTAGAACACAAGCAAGTTGCAGTTTCCTCAATACAAGTTCCTCCATTCTGGCAGTAGTTTGGCTCAGCTATACATTTATCTATATTAATAAAACAGATAATTTAATGCAAATACAAAAAAGTATATACAAAACTACTGTAATCATTTCAAAACAAGACTACGTGTAATCCATTCCAAAAATTAGAATATTATAACCTTAGCTAAGTATTTGTAACCCTATAATAAGTGGAAATGTTTTGGAGAATTATATAAATGTGCAGATTAGCCTATTTTGTTATTGTTATATTTTTTCTCATAATCACTGTAATATATCACTAAAACTGCAGTCTATTTTGAAGTTATAGATAAAAATTTAAACAATATGAGTAGTTAAATCAATAGTTTTTGACAGCAATTTAACTATGCTGTTAAACACAGCAAAACAAATAATCAGCACTACTATTTCTGTTACATGCAGATATTTCAGTAGTTCAACAACTTAGTTATATGTATTCTGGAAAACATTTTCTTTTTATTAAAAAATAATTTGTACTACTGAAAATTTGAGATTAATTAAAGAAAACAAAGACTGGCTGACAGATGAAACATTTAAAGTAGCTCCTCAGCAGTTTTATCAGACTTATACAACTAAATTTTTGTAGAATAAGTTTCCCCTCAAATGATTACATTTTGCTTATGAATAATTCAGAGGAAACATATCATCAAGTTTGGAATCAAGCTCTACTAAAGGACAAAACAATCAGACCCAGTATCAAAAAATTCTATTAAGAGAAATTTATTTATATTAATGGAGAATGTTTATTAACTAAAACACACTTACAAATACAGTATGCTGCATCTCCAGAAGGCACTTTTGATTCAGGACATTTAAGGCAAATAGATTGTCCAGACTTATTTTGGTACTTCCCTTTTTCACACAGCTCACAATAAGAAGAATTTACAAACTTTGTTCCTGGTGGACATTCAACTTTAATAAAACACAGAATCAGCAATCACTTTTCTATTTGATATACCAATGTGTGTCTATGTTTTTTAATAAACAATACAGGTATTATCTACATATAGGACAATGATAAAAGTAACATCTAAAGTCTTGCAACTATTTATTCTATTTTTTATTTGTTGCATATGTATTGCTGAGATCCTTAAGAACTTCTAATCAAAACTTAAATCATAAATAGTGAAGATTTTATAAAAAAAAAACGTGTACATAATGTATGATGTTATCGTTTTTATTCATTATTTGGATATACAATTTTCTTTTGAAAACATTTTAAAGTTTAGCACTTACCACATTCATTTTTGTCCAAAATTGATCCAGGTCTACATATTTTTGATGTAGATATATCTGTAATGCCATCATAAGAAATACCATTGCTTTTCTGAAATATTATAAATAATAAAAAATATATAATAATAATTGAAATATCTAAGAACATATTTTTTCAAAGTATTTCTGAAAGTTTATTCCATAAATAAGAAAAACAATTTACATATAACTGACAATTCACCTACATCTTTTAAGTTTTTTGATCACTGAATTATTAAGACAATATTTCTGAATATCAAATTTTTGTTCTATGTCTTATAATCATGCTTAAAATCTTGAAAGGCAGCTCAGCAACTTAGCAACAAAAGCAAGTATATTTACTTTATTTCATTTAAAATATTACCAATTCTTTTGTATCCAGTTGTGTTTCTTTAGCTAAAGCAGTTCTAAAAACTTGTTCAGCAGAATGTTTCAGGCTTCCATTATTTAGAACTTCACTGTGAAAAAACATGAACTTAATAATAAACAATAAATTCAACTAAGGAAAACAAACAGTTAGGATGACAAACTTTTAATTTCTTTCTAATTACAAATAAATATAAAAATTAAATTGTTCAGTTTCAAAATAATTTGTATTTACTTAGTTTCAAGAGAATATTTTTTAATTTATTCCCTGCTTTGCTTTCTTAGATAAAATTTTAATAAACGTGATTAAGAAACAAAATTATTGCAAGCCTGGTTATTTCTGGCTAAACACAGGAAACATCAAAGTGGTATCACCTTACATGTCAAGAACATATTTTCACAGTAAATTTTAATTATTATTAATTTCCTTATCAGCAATAAAAAAAAAAAGGAGAATTATTTTATATGAGCTACCATGCGTTATATGCAATGAGTATAACAGTTAAAAAAAAAAAAAATCTATTAAAATGAAAAATTGGGGATTTTATCTCTATTCAGAATTTTTAAAAATAAGTATTATTACAAAATGCAGATTTTTTTTTCTTGAATATTGCATATGAATTTTATTATAAAATGGTATTTAGTTTTGTATTTTTAAAGACATTAATAATAATAATTATATTTATAAAGGTAGATATGAGAATGAAGAATTTGTTGCAATTTCACTGAAATTAAAAATTTTTTTCTCTTAGTACTCTAAAACTGAAACAGCAGTTTGACAGTGCAGGTCAAACATTAACAGTGTTGCAAAATAGTCTGCTCTGGGTGTTTAAAAAAAAAATTAAAAACTATATAAATAAATAAATTCTAGATGGGTTCAAGAAGAAAACTGTTAAAAAGTGAAAATAATGAAAACTGACTTACGGTACATCATCAATAACAAGTGTTGCAGTAACTGGTTTAGTATTAGTTTCTCTGCGGCGTCTTCCACTGTTACAGGCTGTTGGTAATTTAACTTCTATTTTAATATTTGTGCACTGTACATTCCATCCACCACAGGTACTGGATACAATTGATTCAATGAAATCTTTCAAAACAGCTATCACTTGTTGTGGATTATCACATGTCGCTACTCTGAATTGAAATGACATGTTGATTTTGATGTATCCAACAGGTTTCTGAGGCACTGCAAAATAAAAATTTACCTCTATTATATTGTGTTGTAAAGACATATCAAAATTCAAATAGCTGAGATACTGTTTAATTGTTTAACTTTTTCTTTTTAAGGAAACTAAAACTTTCATTTTATTATTTAAGTTTATCAATCTAATAATAAAAAACATTTATCTGAAGTCAAATGATTTAATGATCTAAAAGGCTGATTACTCTAATTTTTTACTAGTTTACTACAAGGAATGAGAAATATAAAGTTTCCAACAGAATTTTCATATTCTAGTGTACTACATTAATTATTATTCTACCATAACATGGCAAAATTTCTTGACTGTGATTGACTAACTAATGAATTTAGAGTTTAAAAATCCTTCTGATTTAATGAGGCCAATTTATATGCAAACATATATAAAATGATGCAGATGTCTATCCAATTAGCATCAAGTTTGGCATTAGCTGTTGTGTTTTAACAACATATACCAGAAAATTTTGTCATTGACCAAATTATTTTGCATTAAAGTGGTTCATGTGAGTTAAAAAAGATCTTTTTAGTTACTTGTGGCTGTTTAATTTTTATAGAATCATAATTGTGCTCGACTACTCACTTACTCACTCCCCCCAAAAATCTTTGATGTCAGTTTCATAAAAATTATCAGCAATTGACTTATCACAAGTGGTAAAGGTGTAAAAGTTTCAGTAAATTTACAAAATGTCATTTCTGTTCTACCTGTTCATTCTTTTTTGCTATGGTTACTGAAATAGTCTCAGGTTTTAAAAGTTTTAGTCATGATAGAATGGAGATAAATTAACTGAAGAATGGAAGAATGGAAATAATCCTACAATTATTTAATTTCTGAGGTAGATGATCAAGGACTGAACACCAATATATTTAGCATTTACAACTGCCATTTAGAAAGAATTCAATCAATGGTCAGCTACGTCAGAAATTAAATCAGAATAGGTACATCTCTTAATTCCATTCTGTTGAATATTTTGTGTATATTTCAAGGTAAATCAGAAAATATACCTTTTGATTCAACACATTTGTCAGCTCCTTTTTGTATTGTTGTCCAGCCATCAGGACATATAATGCAACTGAATGATTCACCTTTCTTCCGATATTCCCCAATTTTACAAATTCTACATGTTTCATTATTTGTCAGTCCTACATATTCTGTTCCTGATGGACAATCAACTGAAAAAAGGAATAATATTCAACTGTTGACTTGCCATAAATATATTTTAAAGATCAGTTCTTAAAAAACTAATTTGAGATTATTAGGTAGTTAAAATGGTTTTAAACCAAATCAAAGGATAATACTGCCTATAAAATAGAAAATATTTGTTTTCACTGAGAAATAAATATTTCTGAATCCTAATAAAAAAAACTGAAAATTATTAAATAAATATAATCTTTATTAATGTTGTGGATATAGTCAGTCTCAAGTTTCTCTTCTTATTTGAATCATGTCCAAATTCACAGAAATAAAATTGTTATTATCTAGTTGTTTATTCTAAAAGCAGTTTTGTTTAATAATTATTTTATGTAAAAACGAGTAAAACTGATACAATAAATAGAAGACATTATGATGAAAAATACTCATAAAATAAAATAATTTTAGTACTATGCCACAAATTTTGCATTACTATATGACTGAATAAATAATTTATGTTCTGTATTTATGAATTGAATTAATAATTGCATCTTATTAATTAATTGATGAAAAAAATATATATTATTCATTATTAACTCCTTGTTTATACTTCAAACTTTTTATTACTAGTATAAAAAAAAAATCCAAAAACATTTTCTCATTAAAAGAATCTTAACAAAAAACACAAACGATTAAGAAAGAAATTGTTATTAATAAAAACATAAAAAATAAAAAACATATTGATACCCAGTTACTATTTTCATGCTCCTGTTGGATTTATAAGCATAAATTATATTAGCCTATGCCTCTTGAAATAAAAGGTACTTACTGACACAACTTTTTACTGATTTGGCTCCTGTAATCATTGTTATGTTATGATCACCAGGACACTGTTTGCATGATGTCTGAGATGTTTCATTCTGGTAGTAATTAAATGGACATTCACTGCATCCTTTTTCTCCCACTTTTCTAAAGTATCCAGCTTCACAATCAGCTATAGAAATACCCAAATTTAATCTAATTACATATGTGTTTGATTATGTCTCAGTCTTTAAATTTAAAAAGAAAAACTCAGTCTTTAAGTTTAAAAGAAAAACAGCTACAGTTTCAAAATATTTTACACAGAACTTACTTATATAAAATTCTAATTCACATGAAACACAAGTTATTTACAAGCATGAGCACATACTTTGACTTTTTTAAAACTATACCCACACATTCATCTGGGTTAATATATTTATTTACTGATAAATGCTAAATATAAAATAATATTTTATTTTCAGTATTATACTTTATAATTTTATTTTTATTCAAAAAAATTTAAACTGATTTAAACTTAGAATATTACAACCCAATAGAATGCAATAAACATATATAAACTTATAAAGAGCTTGATTAATGTTCCAATCAATAGATATTGTTTGTATTGTTTTCACTTTTTCAGTTATTATGGACTATTTTACTTTGGTCTGCATCCCCAAGATTTTCTCTCAAATACAGCCATAGAATTAACTGTCAGTCAGTAAACAATGCATATAAATGATTTAACTGTCTCAGTAAAATGTATTGAAGTTTATTTTAAAATTAATATAGGTCTACTAATTCTATAATTTAATCATTTAAGATAATATCATTTTAATTTTTCTCATGATAATATATTTTTCTTAATAAACATAATTTATTATCAGTATGTTTATAGTAAGTACTAACTCAAGTTGCAGAAGGATGAGGATGTTGCTCCCTTCTCTGCTGTTGTTTTCTTATCAGGACACGGTTTACATTTTTCTTCTACTCCATATTTATCTTTGTATGTTCCCAGTTCACAGGGTAGACAAGTTTTATTAATCTTTATCAAATATTTACCAGGTGGACACATAGCTGTACAAGGAAATAAAATGTATTAAAAGGAAATATAAATACAAATAAAAACATAAATGTTGTTGTTTTTGTTTTGTTTTTTATTTTTTTTTATAAATAAATTTATCATTCTCCTCTTTGTTTAAATCTTCTAAACTCATCAAATTAATCTGACTTGATATACCAAAACTTTTTTGTTTTAGTTTAGAAACAACACTGAAAGATTAAATATCTCAGTTTATTATTAGCTGAAGGATATCCATTGAAAAGACAGGAAATTCAAATATGGGACACAGTTTGAATCTTTTAAAATTGTGCTCTCTCAGGAACACTTATCTTTCAAACCACACTACAATCCAAGCTCACCAGGAACAAAACTTTCAAGGTAACAAATATACGTTCAAATATATTATTAAAATATATCACTTTTATATTTTTTGTTTTATATTTCATGTTAAAAATATACTAGTGTAAAATAAATTGGGATTAATTAATGACTAAATTTCATAACATAAAATGCATTATATTCCTAGATTTGTTCAAATAAGCAATAAAATTCTTGATGCTGCAACATACATACATACATAGAGATAAAATGTATGTATATGTGTGTATGTATGTATGTGTGTGTGTATATATATATATATGTACACACACACATACACACACACAGACATATATTTTTTTGTTAGGGAAGTCATCTGTGCAAAGTATAAAAAACAACAACATATATACTGAGATATACACACAAACTTAAGAAATAAATATACAAATGCACGCATGCGCACACACACACACACACACACACACACACACACACACACACTTACTAATACACTGAGTTTCATTGACTGATCCTTCATTTTCAGTAGTAAAATATCTCCAGAACAAAGTATGCAGGATGTCATTCCACGCTCAGGCTGGTACTGGCCTTTTGGACACAGATAACATGTGTTACTATCTCTGTATGACCCAGCATTACACACAACTGTAAGGAAATGAAATAAACAAGGGAATACTGAAATCAGTTTTGAGGGATAAATTAGAATATTAAAGCTATTATTTAATATTTAAGAAAATAATGTTAGGAAGCTTTGAATTAGAAATTTTTGGTGAAATGCATATGTAAAATAATTGTTCTGCATGTGCAAGTATTTGTTAGTTTATGAAACCGAAAATGTGCAATAATCTGACCTAAAGTGCAGATTGCTGCATCTTAAAAAAAAAACAACTAGTTCCGAAATAATAAAACTAAAACAATTTAATTATTATCTTTTTTGTTTTTTATTTTAATTCATAAAAAAACTAACATTTTAAGAGTAAAAAACATACAGTTAGTTCATAACCAATCCAGCATTTAGTAGCCTAATTAGATTTTATTACTAATCCACCAAAACTTAGCAAGCCTGTACTCCAAATTTCATAAATTATGTGTGATCCTAACTTATGAAAAATCCCAGGTACTGGATTACTAACAGTATTTACAAACATACCAACTGAACAGTCTGATTCATCTGTAGAAGCTTGACTACTTGTTGTATAATTTTCATTACACAAAGTGCATTTGTCATTGCCTGACTTGAACTTGTAGCTACCAACATCACATGGGTGACATGATTCAGATAAACCATAAAATCCTGGAAGACAATACACTGAAAAAAACAAAAAAAAAATTATAAGAACAGAAACAATAATGCATGGATTTATAATCATAATCAGAATTATAAACCTCCTTAATTCCAATATATATATATATATATATATATATATATATATAAATAACAAACAAATTAACATTCAATTTGTTCAAGTATATGTTAGACTGCTAATAGTGTCAGAATAATTAAGTTGGTTAAAATGATACAAAACATTTGTATATAAATAAGGTACAGTTTTTTTTTATAAATAATTCTAAAATTTTTACTAGTTTTTTATTTAGTTCTATTTACAACATATAAGATTCATATTTGGCCAAATTAATTACAGAGTAATATATAAAATAAACAATGCTTACATATACTGCAATTATTTTCTGATTGTGATCCAATGCTAGCTGTAGTTTTATTTCCAGGACAGATGCTACAAACTGTATTACCTCGAACACTCTTATAAAAACCAATTTTACACAAAGAACATTGTTGTGATTTGTTCAGATATTCAGCTCCTATGGCACAAAACACTGGAAACAAAAGAGCATAAAAATTAATGATTACTTTTTCAAGTCAGTTTGATAAAATAATAATTATAAATAAGACCTATCAGATAAAAAGATATGAAGTTAAAAATTAAAATGATAAAGATAGACAATTGATTTCAAAAGAAGCAAGATGACAGGTTTAGAAAAACAATTGTTTTAGTGTCCTAAACATTTGTTTTTTAGTTATTGAAAATTAATTTTAAGTTACTCAAAACTATATAGTTTTTTCATACAATGATGAATGCAAAAAGTAATTATAGCTGCTAGATATCAAAATAGATGGATTTTGTTTTATAATAAACATTTGTTTCTCTGATATTTACTCTAATTCAACTAGATCTTAATCAGACCATATTAGTGTGGAAAATAATGTCACAGTTTACTACAGATTTTCATAACATATTAACACTGGCTACTTACCAGAGCCTGTGCAGTCTGTATGGTCATCATTGGATGTCTGGTTGTTATTACATTGTTTACATTTTCCATTGCCATTAAAACTTTTGACAAAATCATCTTTACAAGGCACACATCTTCCACTTGGTCCCTCAAAACCTGGTTTACATGAGACTGAAAAATAATAAAAAAGACTCCTGCAATTTCATTGAAAACATAAATCATAAAACTAGACGTGATCCTAATTTACATAATTATTATTATCTATTTTAATGTTTCTACTTCATATAATTATATAAAAATAAATTCATAAGAGCATCAGAAAATTGTCTGGTTCCAAAATTAGTCATTTTAGTATGCAAAACTGAAAAAAACAGAATTGATTATTTACTATATCACTTTGACTTTTTGTAACTGATGTTTCTACATTATATAATTAAAAATATTTGCTTGCAAAATATTCAAAAAACCCTCCTGAAATAAAACTGTCTCATCCCCAAAACATTTACTTTAATGTAAAACCATAAAAACAGAACTATTTAATCTGTAAAAAACTAAAAACAATGCTATTCTTTCTCTAATTCAATAAACTAGTATATGGATTTCATTATATCCAAACATCAAAATTGATATATCTGTTTTGACCTTTATTTTTCCATTGTGTATAATTATTATTATTATTATTATTATTATTATTTTAAATTTCCTTGAGTTTAAATACTGTTACAATAATAATAAAAAAATTAAATAATATGCAGTTTGGCATATTCAGGTTTACATTAAAATTAGTAGTGATTCCTCTTTACTCCAAACATTTTGACTACTTACATTTGTTATGCTTAAATAAGTTCAAAGTTGAATACATTTTTGGGTCATTTTGGGGGCTTTAACTTTACAATTCAGTTCTAAATGCCATTTAGTAGAGCTAAATTCATGATAACCTATTTCCCAAATAAAATTGGGGAATATTTATCTATCATTTATAATGTCAGTTTTTCATCATCTAAAGATATGATATTGATAAGTAAAATTAAATTCTAAATATGAGAATTATATAGAGTCTTGATACTTTATTAAACTTACTAGTGCACTGATCTTTACTGGAAGCTCCTGTAACTGATGTATTAAGGTTTGTTCCACATGGTTTGCAGTCATATTGTCTAGGAACATCCTGGTATTCTCCATAAGGACAAGGTACACAAGTGTCATTACTTATTTTTGTTCCAACTGGACAATCTCCTGTAAAGTACAAAATCAGTAATTTCACAATTTTATTAGTAATGATAAATCCTTATTGAAAAAAATAATGTTATACAAAGACTTTCTCAATGAATTTCAGTGAATGTGTAGATGAAGTAAGACTTTACCTTCAGCAGCTGTTGCTGAATATCTAAGAAGTATTGCTGAATGTGTCGTTATAGACACTAAACAATTCTATTTTCAAACAATGTTGAAGGTGATATTCTTTTCTTCTGTTTGAATCATTTTGATAATCTTAGTTCATAACTGATATTTTTCAACTGTACCCTTTAGATATGTTATGTTATTAAAAAGAATGACAGCAAAAATCAACAAAAACAACTTTAAAGCATGTAAAAAATATTATGATAATTTGTTTTCTTATCACCAAAGATATATTTAATAATTACTAATTTTGCAATCTTCCTTTGACTTAGCTCCATCAGTTTCTGTAGTATATTCACTTGGACAAGCAGTGCACTTTTCAAAGCGAGTCTCAAAGACTATCATTGTGATAAAATCCAGTTAAACACTTTCTACATGTTTTAGGTTTCTCTGGGTTTTCTTCAAAGCCAGACTTACAGACAACTGAAAAATATTGTCATAATTAATTGTCAAAATCAGATCTTTGACAAATTCATATAATTATTTTGCAGCAGATTATGTCTTTATAAAAATACTTTGCAGAAAAATCTTTTCATGTGCTTAATGCAGAAATATTTCATAAATACTTTAATTACTTACACCTGCAGTCATCTGAAGATAGTGATTTTTCAAATTCAGTTGTGTAATTTTCTTCACATTTGATACATTTGAATTTCCATTTGTCAGGTTGATACTGACCATAAGGACAAGGAACACATGTTTTTTCAGTTGTATTTATGAAGTGTCCTTTGGTACAGTCGGCTAAAAATATAAAAAAGATATGAAGCATATTTTTAAGAATGGATTCTGTGTTTGTGTGTGTATGAATGTGTATGGTCATTGTCTATTTTATATACATATTAAAAGTAAAAATATAAAGAAGTAAAAATCAAAAAATAGAAAAAAGTAGTTAATTTTCAGATGTACAAGAAAGACATACACAGATATGAACTAAAAAAGAAACAACAAACAATACACCCAAAAGAATAATTATTTTATTATACAGCATTCCAAACAATTGCAAAACATCAAATATACATCATTTCTTATTTCAATTTTCAATTAAATAAATAAAAATAAAGTCATCAAACAACAAAAAAATGTTCATACGCAAATCACAGTCAGAAACAGATGAAGATTTGCTTTTCAGTGTTGTGTTCCCTTCAGGACATTTTTGACATGCATCTTGCAGAGTTTGTGTACGATAATATCCTTGTTCACATTCTGTACAGGTACCATTTGCATTTAGTTCTGTTCCAGAAGGACAGTCATCTGAAATTAATAATTGAATGACTAGATTATTTCTTATACAAGAATTTAAAGAATAAATATAACAACAACAATATATATGAATTTGCTTTAGATTTGGGTTTTTAAAATATATTTTACTATAAATGTGACACCACAAAACTATTTAATGCATAGGTTTATTGTCACATTGATAAATGTATGCAAAATAATTATTAGTCTCTGATAAATAATGTTTTCAGAAAAGATATAATTGTACATTCATTTTTTTATTCCTCTTTTATCACAAAACAATATGTTAATAAGACTTGGTTCATACCAAAACATTTGTCTTTTGAATCTGTTTTGGGTTCCTTTGTTCTCTTGCCCACTGGACAGGGAAGGCAGTAATTCTTTCCTTCTTCATTTTGATAATAATCTCTTGGACAGTCTGTACATTTTTTATTCTCATTCAAGTATTGGCCAACAGGACATTTATCTAAAAATAACCCAGTGAAATGGCATCTACATAACTTAAAATAACAAACTAAAAATGAATAAAACAATATTTTAAAATATATGGATGAAGAAAAAATGAAAGGCAATGTTGTTTCTTTTTTTTTTTTTTTACATAGTTCTTAATAAACCAAGATAATATAAGAACAGAGAATTCATCTCTAAAGAAAATGCCCTGTAATTCACATATGAAAATGTCTGTGAACTGTACTTTGTGATATATATATATATGTATATACTGCATAATTTTGCATTGTACATATTGTCTTTATTGTTTGCTTCTGGCAACCAATTATGGCTTGTAACAAAGTATAGTTATATTAAATTCTGAAAATATTTACAACACTCCCAGTTTCACAGTATAAATTTAAACCTATTGTCCTATTTTATATTTCTTTATTTTAAAGATTCTTTAAATTTAATAAAATCATTCTTAGACCATTAATATAATATTTATTGGAAAATAAATTGACCAACATAAGTAAAAATATTGTTTACTTTTAATTTTGTTTAATTATGTTCATAATTTGTTTGTTATTAATTTTGTGAGTTTTTATTGTTATTGTTCTATTTCAGGAGGTTTTGGTTGATCTTATTTGTTTGCTTATTTTGTTTTGTTCTTTTTTGTATTAGTTTGTTTTTATTTAAAAATTCATTTATTTTTGTTACCACACATGCTTTCCTATAATTCTTTTATTTTAATATTAGAGAGTAAAATTATATTTATCATCTTACCAACACAGTCAGCTGAATCTCTGCTTCCTTGCCTTAAAGTAGTCTTTCCCTGATCACACATTTGACAGGCAGTATTGTTAGGAGATGAACTGTAAGAGCCAACTTCACATAACACACACTGCTTAATACTTGTGTTATAGAAAGAACCTGGTCCACACTGAACTGAAATTACAAAACACAGAAGAAACATCACACATTATCTTCATACATATAATGGATGAAAGTAATATCTCAACTTTTGTCAACAGATATATATAAAAAATTAAAAGCATTCTTTATATCTATTTACTATAAATGTAAGATTAAAATACATACCACAATATTTTCCGACAATCACATAACCGACTGTGTCACATGAAACAAACTCATCAAATACTGATTCATTTTTCAAGAGTATAGCAAAAGCAACAGTCTGAAATGAATGATGTGAAATGAAAAATTATTTTAAACTACTCATCCCATATACAAATATGTACAAACAAACTGACACATACAGTTATGTATAATAAATGTTTCCATTTGATGTTGGATTTTGCTCATTTATTTTATTTAAATTAAATTTAACATTTATTAACAGACATTCATAAACAATTTTCTAACACCTCATGCTGTAAATACTTGGTTGTAGCTGAAAAGGAGATGAGCTTCATGGAAAATTAAAACCTAAAAAATTAAAAATGTGACCTAAAATATTTTTCAAGTTATTTTATTTAAATATGAAAAATTAGTTAACATCTATTTCTTCTGATATGTTAACAATTATCTGTTTCTTCTGATATGTTAACAGTTTTATTCCTTTGTGTTTTAAAAATGATACAAAACTAACATTTTGCTTTCTTTTTTTTTATGAATGCATTATGTTCAGCCATTTTCAAATAACATTATCTTAATATCAAGTTACATTATCTTAACATCCTGCTGTGAAAGAAAAATAAAGATAGAACATTCTTGTTGCTATGAATTGGGCAAAAATAGTCCAAAAATTTATTTATCTGTCAAAATAAATTATTTCTTTTACAAAATTTAAAAGACATTATTAACTTCATAGCACACAAAAATATGCTCTACACTAAACCATCATACTTTAAGGTTTTTTAAAATTATTTTTATTTATTTATTGCAAAACAAAACTACATCATTATTGTACATGCTCCTTGAATTAAAATGATATAAAATGTTAATGAAATGCTTTAAAGAAACACTTACAACTCACAAAATTGGAAATATCACCTGCAGTCTATGTCTTACTTTTCTATACAGTAGAGCTTCAAGATCCAGTTATATTTAGAGTAATGTATATTCAAAGTTATTGCCAGTTCTTGCAGTTATGCTGAGTAGACCTACCTAATTATTTACATGATATTCTGTTCCTACCTTAAAGTCACCTCCTTCAAGTGTATTATTTTCTAAGACTGCTTCTTTAATTATTTCCAAAGGTGCCAACCCATTAATAGTGGACCTGAAAAGTCAGAGAAGTAAACAGAATAATCTTATTCATAATATGTCTGCCCTGCAGATTGCTCAGTTCTAAGTTAAAGTGCATCTGAAAATATGAAACAGATATAATTTTATATTGTTTGTTCTTTTATTTCTGTTTGTAAGAACATATTTACTAAGGGATAAACAAAAAATTAAATTAAATAAATAACTTCCACTAACTATATGTATATACAACAACACACTAAGTTTTAGAAATTTCTGTCATCAGAAAATTTTACACAAATATGTTTATGAAGATAAACAGCCACTGTAAATGGTCAAGGTCATAGACTTTAATTAAATGCAAATTTCTGTGTTTCAATTTAAATTTTTTAATATTATTATTATTTTGTTTTATTTCATTATTTTTTATTTACTTTCTTTAACAAGACATAATTAAATACAAAAATACTGAGCTTTTTAAATAATACAATATAACCATGATCTGTAAATATCATGTAAAGATAGTTTGTTCAAAACATTTCAGCTTTTTTCTTACATTTTTTAAGGTAAAAACACAAAAACCATATTTTTCATAGATATTCTTACGACAAATGGGAGAATTCTGCTTTAATGAAAACATCATTTGGTGAAAGATTTTTGCAGGATGCAGAAACTGATAAGAAAGTAGTAAGACCATTCCATGAGGAGCCAAGAGTTTTCAAGGCTGATGTAACTTTTTCTTTAAGAAGATTTGCCTTCTCTGCAGTACACTTAAGTTGCATATGATATTTTATCTTAATGGAAACAGTGAATTTCTGAATCTGTGTATCTGTAAAAAATATAATATAAAAATATGGCAATTTAAATTTAAAAAAAACATGATATATAGTTAACCAAAAGTATATTTGTGTGAGTGTGTATATATATATATTTATATAAACTCAAATTTAGTTCATACTGAATACTGGTAATGTTATTTTTGAAAATTGCTTTTAAATAAATATAAGAAATAAAAAATGTTCTTTCTTTCTTTCGTTCTTTCTTTTAATGCTATCTGGTGGTACAAACTGAAAGATATAATCTTACTGAATGAATTATGAAGAAAGAAAAATGTATAAACTGAATTATAGCTACCTATTAATTATAATATATAAAAAGGCTTGATGGTAAATAATAATTGTTAGTTTTGACTGAACTAAGTAACAAGACACAAATTACAAATGTCTGGCTAAATTTAATTCAAAATATCGCATTAGACAAAAGCATTATTAAAGAAAAACTTTTTCCTTTGAACTATTGGTTAATGGTAACAAAAACAATAGCACATTGTCACCATCAAATGATGCTTTTATTTTATTTATAGAGTTTCATTTAATTTATATTTTGGAATTTTGTAGTATTTTTATTACATTCTATATCTGCTTGAGATACATTTAATAAAGATTAGTTTATTCATAATTTATCAAATATGTGGTGCAAATTCATAAAGAAGTCAAAATCCAAAATGAACAGAAACATTATCTCTTTGGTAAAAAAAAGTTAAAACATGAATTTATTACAACAAGAGATAGATATGAGAGCTCCACATTAACTTTCATAAAATAATAAATATATTCACTAAGTAGTCTATAAAATGTGAAATTTTCTTTAAAGAAATTTTTTAGTTAATATTTTAAAATATACAACTCACCTCCACAAGGTGGTTCAACAGCCATCTCAAATGAATTTTTTCTGCTATATGTTCCAAGAACACCACAGTTAATAATGTTTGGCCATGGTATTGCTGGCTTTTCTGATGATGGACACAAATGTTCAACTCCTTTAGTTGAATCACAAAACTCACTTGAAGAATAGACATCGGCAGCACTGCAGTTTTGTTCTTTATATATAAATAAAATTATAAGAAATTTAAAAATAAAAAATATTTTTACCCTTTACAAAAACATTCTACCCATCAAGAACTCCATATTAAAAGAGCAAAATTAACATTAGACATAGTCATTTCCACTATATTTATAATACTAATAATTATTTTTTGTTGTTGTTCAACTTGCAGAATGCATTTTATTATTCAGATATCTGTATCAAATAAATCTCACAAAACTTATTATTCCACAATAAAAGAGATGAATATTATAGTAATAAATACTGTTGTTAATGGTATACATATTTTTGTATATATACTTTCTTAATCAGGGTAACTTACTTTTAACATAAACTTTGAAGCGACAATCTCCAATGTTCCCTTCTTGATCAAATGCAGCATGAACGACAGAATAAACACCCCAAGTAAACAGATCACCTTTTGAAAGAAAATAACAATAACTTATCTTTTAACAAAACCAAGAAAAACATAATTACATCCAATTAAATTGTTTATAATTTATCTTTCTTTGTGCATTAGTAGATCATTTAATAAAGCCTCCTGGGATATCAATAAAACAAATTATTCTGTTAGTAAATTTGTGTTTACTTTGATAATTAAACAACATATGCAATATGTCCAGTAACATGTAATTTAACAAATTCTGAATGTACAGTTAGATATAGAGTCAATAGTATGTTCTTATGCAACTCATGTTTTTTCATTGTTTTTTCTCATATTTAACAGATAGAGGACAATATAACAATAGTTTGTATTTTTCTTACTTGAAAGAGATGTTAGTATTTCTCCTTTATCAAAGCTGATTTGTGGAACAACATTTTTAACTTCCACTGTTCTTTCACTAACAACTCTATTCACAGATGTTGTGGGGCAGCTGTCAGCAGATGGTTTAACCCTATCTGAATTTTAAAAAAGAGAATGAAATAAAACAAGTTTCTTTATGTTATAATAATCAAGAAATAAGTATATATTTTATGTTTCAATAATGTAAATTAATGGGCTTTACCAATAGAAGATATTTATATTATGTTATATGGAATGCAATCTGTTATAATTTGCTTTATTAGCTAGAAAAAAAAAATAGACTTATGTGTAATACATCATTAAAACACCTTTGATAGAACCAAACAGCTTAAAGTCAGATGTGAAATTATTAGATGCACACTGAAAATACCTTTCATTTGTAGCAAAACAATATATATATGTGGATGGTTTTAACTGAAGATATAGAATTGATGATCCATTAACATACCCATTTTATTTTCACATGTTTTGTCCATATAACGTGATACATTACAAAGTTTTTCTTCAGACTTTGCTAAGCTAGGTGTTAATCTCCAAGCAGATTTTGTTAAAATGAGGTTATGCCATCCAAACGCCAGATCATACTCAGGAACAAACGTGGGGATTCTAATGACTTTAAATATTTCATCATCAGATAAAACATCTCGCCATACTGTCAGCTGTGATATGTATCCCATGAACTGGCTGTCAAACACAAGTCTCATAAGCCTAAAAACATTTTAATGTTAAAATTCACTATGATATTAATAATATATTTCTTAAGAAAAGAAAAGGTCTGAACATAAAAAGAATCCTTGAATTGTTTTTTCTGAAAATTTTCACAAAATATTACAATTTAAAAAAGTAAACAAACCAACTAATTACTGAATTTCATTCACAATAACATAAAACCTACAGATTAAACAATCATTCATTGACATACTGATAGCATTAATTGTTTTTTTGTTTTTTGTTGTTGTTGTTTTGAGGTCATTTATTTATTTATTTTATTTTTTATTATTATTATTTTATTTAAATTTTTTATTTATTTTTAGTCCAATATGACTTTTACTTAATAAAAAGCAAACTGTTTAATATAAAATTAAATTATCATATTAAAATGGAAATCATTATTATGTACTTACTGATTATTTAATGAAAGAGGTTTTGTATCAGATTCAGTTATAACGCCATTAACAATAAGTTTATATTTTCCATCTGACTGCCAGGTTACTGCAATGTGATTCCATTTTCCTGATTGTACTTGTGACATTGAAACATTCTCATCCAAAAAGATTACTTTGTCAGTCATAACTTCAAAAAGTTTGGCTTCCTTGATGCTGGAAATAAATCACAATATCAACACAATGGTTAATGGTTTGGGGAAAGAAAAAACAAGAAAAAAAAAAAGGGCTTTCAGACATTATGCTATAGAATAAATGTTTCCACAATCATGTATGGAACACATTCTTAATATCTCTCTTTCTCTATGTATGTGTGTGTGTGTGATCTCTGTGTATGTATGCATGTTAAGGTCTACACAGATAATTAGACAGAAAACCAGCTGTCATCTTGCAAGGGTCAGTTAATAATTAAATATTGTCTTAAGAGAGAATTACCAGAGTGCTAAGGAGTGTTTTTCCTGCAACCAATATCATTTCAGGCTAGTGCTCTATCAATGAGCTTACATATAAAATGAAACCAAATAGGAACAAAACAAATTATTATATTTTATAATTAAAATAATTTAGTAATTAACTAATATTTGCCATGAGTATATAATACCTTTTCTTCAACTTTTTCTTTTTTTCTATCATGAAGAAATCCTGATTAATAAATGTTATTTTGTTTTGTCCTAATCAAATTAGTCTAAGACATAATCTTTCCACTGAAAAATAAATCCAGTTTCTAATTGTTAATTTTCTCAAAAGAGATAACACTATGAACATTCTGGCTGGATTGCTGGGAAATGTTTGAGACTTATTGAAAAATACTGTATTGGCAAAATACTGCTAATGGAATGTGTCAAGCATTATATGACAAATTGCACTTGATAGCATAATCTGATATCTCAGAAGTAAAATTAGGCTGTCAAAAACAAGTAAAGTAAAGCAAAACAATTTGTGACTGATATATTTAACTGCATTTAATTCACAGAAAGCTTATGATTTGTCATGAGAAATAGGACATAATCTAATCAATGCAAATCAGACATGACTTCTTGTATATGACAAAAATCATTACAGTAGGTGATCTCATGGTACAAGTCAATGACCTGTACAGAAGTCAGTGCAATCTGTTACACTGAGAAAACATTCTTTTGATGTGATTGTCAAAATGAACTGTAAAATCAACAAGAAAATGAAACAGTTCATTTACCAGTAATTAAATTTTAATGTTTTAGACATAAAAAATTGCACCAATTACAATGTGTGAATCAAAAAATTTCTTCTTAGGCTTTTGTTTGTCAAAACTGTGCATCTTTTATGATTTTGTCATTATTTGCATTGTAAGTTATTAATCTTAATACAACTGATATATTAAACATTAGTTGGGTTGAACAAATTCACAAAGAGTGAATAAGGAAAATAAAGGTAAAAGTCTGTTGACTTAATTAATTGACATTTAAACCTAACTCAGCTAGTAGTTATGCTGTATCAGTATTAAGATATATGTAAATCAGTAAAAATGATTGCCTACAAATAACTTTAAAACCTGCATGTCAGGAAATTATATTTGAGTTTCCACATTATTGTGTATGTTCAATGTAATTAAATATAGATATATACTTGTTTTGGATCCTAAAAACTGATCCACTGGACATGTTAGTCAAAAGACCAATCCAAAACATCACTGTCAAGTTCCCAAGACTATTAAATTTAAAAGGCTGACTTGATAGAACTTCATCAGAAATCAAGTGTTTGTCAAACCATAAGTCAAAATCATTTGATCCATCTGTAAAATAAAAATATGTTTAAAATATCAAAGAATGTATTCTACATGATAACAGTTAATCTTCTTTCTTTTCCTTTTTAATTCAGAATTATTTTTAAATAAAGCTAATGCCATTTTTAAATCTGATGTAAAAATACAGATCATTTTCAATTTTTGCCAAAATAATAAAAAATAATTAATACATATCAACTATTTTTAAAATATACTTAAATTTTATTTTTTATTTTAAAATAAAATTAAAATTAAAAATTTGCAGATAATTCGGCAAGAGGTATTTATATGAGACCTAATTAGACCAATTTTATGAAAGGATATTGTTATCCAAATAGCATATATACTGTAGCAACAGAGGAACTTTGTTTGTTGTTGTTTGTTACTCAACAATGTGTTCAAAACATTTTTAATCTAATTTACAGAATTTTAAAAACTATTTGTGCTAACATACAGTAGCTCTGTGACAAGTTTTTAATAAATAATCCACCGAATGTATTATTCTCAGTATCAATGACATGAATTATTAAAGAACATAGATGTAAATTTAAAATGTCCTGCCATAAACAAACACAATTCTTTGTTAGATCGCATAAAAAATTCACTACATCTATATAATAGTTTATGAAATCACTGTCTACTGACAAATTCAATCTTTCAAATGCAAAACAATATAATGAGAACATGATTCATAAAATGTTAAAATTGATGTTTACCTTTACACTGGTCCCCTACACGGACTTGTCTAGCTGGACACAGACAGTACTTGTTTCTTTCATCAAACTCACAGCTTTGTGAAGCTGGACAGGTTTTGTTATCACACAGTGGTACCATTTGATCACAGTTAACTCCTTGGTAGCCTGAAATTATGTTGTAACATAACAGAAAGGAGATTTAAGTATAAGCAAATGAATCCACAAGGTTAATCCATATATCAGTTTCATCATTTGCAGAGGTTTTATGCATAAGTCTGTGCTGAATCTGATTCAATTCAAAGTAAATGTTATCTTAATTAATTATTGGGGTTTTTTCCGATTCAGAATATGCATTTAGCATTTTTTATATAGTTTGGCTACCCTAAAAATTCCTCATGGCACTTACCCTCAGAACATACACATTTATAACCAATATTTTCTGTAACACAATCTCCTACTGGACTGCAAGGATTTGAAGAACATGAATCTTTAATCAACTGACAGGATACACCAGTATAATCTACAAAATTATTGAGAGAAATATTATGTAATGTTTTATTATTACATTTTATATTTTATTAATTTGTTTAACATTAGTATATTTATCATAGTGTTGGTCATATTTAACAAACCAGAAACTAGTGTATCAATGAATGATATTAAAATGATGTGTCTGATGTTAGAAAAAATATAAAATAATAAATATATAAATAAATAAATAAACCATTGATCTTTGTGACTGGTCTATGTCCTAGCTTACTCCTTTTTTTCTTGTATTATTATGAATCAAAAAGTATGATCATCTGAAAATAAACTTGTCAATACTAAGCTTGCTCGAAGATTGATTTGCTCATTAAGCAAAACAGCTGCTGTCTTCTCTACTCACTTTTCTGACATGTGCAATAGGCAGTTCCACTAGCATCATTGCAGCTTCCATTATTTGTGCATAGATCAACACGTGAACAAACTGAAGGGGATGTTTCACAATGTTTTCCCTGAGTTCCAGGTGAACAACTGGAAAACAATTATAACTTCATTTTAACAATTTAACTAAAGTAATTTATATCAGTTTCATCTCTTTAAATTTTTAGAAAACTACATTTGAACAATTACACCTTACATGCTTAAGACTGTAAATGTCAAATATAATTCAGGGATAAAATAGCACAAGTAATTAATATTGACATTTTATGATACATTATGCTTTATCAAGAATAAAGTATTTTAATGTCAGCATTTTCAGTAAAAGTGTCTTCATATCCTGAGTATAATTATTAGTTGATTAATAATACCTGCAGTAAAAAGTATCCTGGAGATTGTAACATTGGCCGTTATAGGAGCAGGTTGTATCATTACAAAAGCTGTATGGATCTTCACAAGTTTTTCCAGTCCAACCCATTGGACAGTCACATGCAAAATCATTATCAAGATCAGTGCAGTTACCTCCATGTCGACATGGTTGAGACAGACATTCATCAATGGCATCCTTTAAAAAAACAAATATTTAAAAAAATATATTTACTGTTTCCTCAAAAGAAATATTTGAAATTAAGATACCAAAATTCTCAACTGAAATCATCTCCAGAGATACTTAAAGGATAGAAAATATAAATAAAATCCAAAGAGGTAAAGGGCTGATTTTACTAAGTGAATATAATGTAATTTGTATTTTCAGTCTTGGTTAAGAGTATTATTAAAAGCATATAGTAGTGATAATATTCTTCAAACAATTATTGCAGAACTGTAAATATACATTTTACAAAACACTTAAATCTGCACTATAAATTAAATATAAGTACTTTAACATATTAGCAAAATACATACACTACAGTTTTTCCCTGTGTATCCAGGCTTGCATAAACAGATATAGTCATTTAAAAGATCTGTACAGTTTTCTGTGTTGCTGCTTTGACACAGGCAATCATCCATGTTTCTATCACAGTTAGGACCTGCATAAAATATTAAATCAGATTAACAGTTCACTTTGAATTCACCAATACAGCAGCTTAAGAATTGCTGTTCATATCCCAAGTTAACAGAAATTATTACTGCATTTCATAATTCAAACAAAAGTATTTGACATAATAATAATAATAATAATAATAATATTTATGATCACAAATACAAACTTAATTCATTGTGAATAATAATTCTGATAAAGGTACACTATTGATTTTCTGGAACCTTTGGTTCATAAATCTTTTGGAATTAGCAGTTTTTGCTATCAAGGTGCATTTGCATCATGTTATTTTAGATGATGTATTGCCAGTGATGGGAAGTTACATAAGACTGGGACATTCAGGTTTACTATTTAAAATTCTGACCAAAACAGCAGCCAGCTTTGATCATTTTAAAAACCATTATCCCTTATACAGCTAACATTTGTATTATTAGGACTTAAATGTAACTTATATAAAAGAGTAGTTAACATAAAATACTTCCATCAGCCTTTTTGTGTGTGTTTTTTTTTTTTTTTTTTTTTTTGAAGACCATGATATAAAGAAAAGGTGTACTAACTGAAAATGTGCTGCAACAGTAGGCTGTTCTCACTTTAATTTAAAAATTACAATTTATGCTATGTATTAGTCAGTCAAAATCATTTAATATTTCCAAATTTCAAACTAGTATGATCAAGTTTCCATTTTTATCTGACACCATGAGTCACTATTACTGGAAGTATCCACTATTTTTACCTGTTTGTCAGCTTTCAATTTGGGATGTCGATTTTTGTACTAATGAGACAGAAAACCTTTTTGTATGGATATTCTTTGTGATTCTGAGACTGATATCATTAAGTGTTTTCATATAAAAATTAATAATTATCCATTTGTCATAATATATATTTTAAAGCTCATTACCATCAGATCTTATTTATTTCTTAATTCCCAAAATGTTTAGATAAATATACAGAAGAAAATGTGACTCACAAAGAGTGAAGGAATTCAATGTATCAATTAAATAAATATATCTGAATTCACAAATATGTTAACATTCAATTAGTAGTATTAATAATTACCTTCCCAGCCTTCATCACAGTTACATGTATAATTTTCATGGAGATCTTCACATTTCCCATGAGCACAAGGCTTAGCAGCACAG